>PVJX010003569.1:0-106769 GCA_004027295.1 Dolichotis patagonum | reverse complement strand
GAATAGGAGTGGTGATAGTGGACATCCTTGTCTTGTTCCTGATTTTTGAGTGAAAGCTTTCAGTTTTTGTCCTTTTAGTATAATGTTGGCTGTTGGTTTTTCACAGATGACCTTTTTGAGATTGAGGTAGACACCGTGTATTCCTAGTTGCTGAAGTTTTTTTTTTTTTCTGAAGGGTTTTTATCATGAACATGTGTTGGACTTTATCAAAAGCTTTTTCTGCATGTATTGAGATGACCATGTGGTTTTTGTTTTTGGCTCTGTTGATGTGGTGTATTACATTTATTGATTTGTGTATGTTAAACCATTCCTGCATTCCTGGAAAGAATCCCACTTGGTCATGATGTATAATCTTCTTGATGATTTGCTGCATTTTATTTGCCAGTAGTTTATTGAGAATTTTTGCATCAGTGTTCATCAGTGAGATTGGCCTATAGTTCTCCTTTGTGGTTGGCTCTTTCTCTGGTTTTGTTATCAGAGTAATACTTACTTCCAGGAATGATTTAGGGAGGATTGCTTCCTTTTCAATTTTATTGAAGAGTTTAAGGAGTATTGGCATCAAATCTTCTCTAAATTTCTTATAGAATTCAGCTATGAATCCATCAGGATCTGGGTTTTTCTTTGTTGGTAAGTTTTTTTTATTACATTTTCAATTTCAATAGCTGATATTGAATTATTCAAAATTGCTATATCTACTTGGTTGAAATTTGGCAGTTCATATGTTTCTAGAAATCTGTCCATTTCCTCTGTTTTCCTCTCCATGTGAGTAGAAATTTTCAAAGTAGGCATTATGATCTTTTGAATTTTCATGAGATCTGTAGTAATTTCTCTCTTTTCAGTCCTTATTGCATGAATTTGGGTTTTTTTCTTTCTTCTTCTTTATAAGGATGTCTAGAGGTTTATCAATTTTGTTTATTCTCTCAAAAAGCCAGCTTTTTGATTCATTAATTCTTTGTATTGTTTTTTAGTTTCAATGCATTGATTTCTGCTCTAATCTTTACAATTTCCTCTCTTCTATGAGCTTTGGGTTTAACTTGCTCTTCTTTTTCTAGAAGCTTGAGATGAAGCATTAGGTTGTTTATTTGTGCTCATTCTGTTTTCTTGATATGACAATTTACTGCTATATATTTCCCTCTTAAGACCACTTTCATAGCATCCCGCAGATTACAGTATGTTGTATCTGCATTTTCATTGAATTGTAGATATTGCTTTATTCCTTCTTTAGTTTCATCTGTAGCCCACTGGTGGTTCAGAAGGTTGTTATTTAAGTTCCGTGTATTTTTTCAGGTTTTTCAATTTCTTTTTCCATTAATTTCCATTTTCAGTGTGCTATGGTGAGATATTATGGATGGAATAATTTCAATAACTCTGCATTTACTAAAGAATGTTTTATGGGATAATATATGGTCTATTTTGGATAATATCCCATGTGCAGCTGAGAAGAATGTGTATTCTGATGTGGTGGGGTGGAACACTCTGTAAACATCTACTAAGTTCAACTGCTCACAGGTATGATTCAGTTCTATTATTTCTTTGCTGATTTTTTGTCTAGTTGATCTATCTCTTTGTGACAATGTGGTATTAAGGTCCCCTGTTATAACTGTGCTCTTGTGTATTTGGTTTTTCAAGTCCATTTGTATTTATCTTATACTGTTGGGTGCTCCTGTGTTTGGTATATATATATATATATATATATATATTTGTTTGTTCTTCCTCTTGAATTTTCCACTAATGAGCATGTAGTGACCTTCTTTATCTCTTTTAATCATTTTAGGTTTGAAGTTCACATTGTCTGAAAATAGAATAGTTCTGCCTGTTTTTTTTTCTGGGTTCCTGTTGCATGGAATACTGTTTTCCATCTTTTGACTTTTCTTTTCTTTTCTTTTTTTATTTTAAAGAGGGTAAAATTAAACACAACAAAATAGAACACAAGAAAGCAATGTAAGAGACATAAATTTCCAAGCAAGACAATCAAAGATCTTCACTATGTATCATATTGTATTTTGTTTTCTTCCAAATAGTTGTCCATATCTTCACATACAGAGATTTCACACAAAACAACGTAGTATGGAACTGATTTGAACAGGATGAGGAAGGAGTTTTAGGTCTTCAAGACCAGACAAGAGGGAAGCCAACAATGGCTGTCATAGTGTCTCTCATTCTCTTCAAAATAGCTGTCCATACCTTCATGTATGTTGAACTTAAACAAAACAAAACAGGCTAAAATCACTATGAACAAAGAATGACAGTATTGCTGGATTTCATATCATGATGCTATAGAATGAGCACTGGGTACTGTAGTGTCTCTTTTTCTTCAAAGTAATTGTTCATTTCATCATGCATTATATAATTGGTTCTCGTAAATGTTTATAAGTTCTATGCATGCATGAGTCTCTACATGTATATCTATCCTTTCTGTATTAGAGGGGAAAACAAAACAAAGCAAGACAAAACAAAACAAATTCTTAGAAAAACATGAAATTAAAAAGTCATATAAAACTGCAATACAAGGTGATCTACAATGGTTACCATGATGTCTCAGCAGTATATAACAATATTAATAAAAACAAAACATTGGAGACATTATAAGACTTCAAAATCAGGTAATAATCAAACCAGAGTGGGTATCTTAGTGAATCTTGTCATCTTCAGTATAGTTGCCTATACTCTTAGACTTGATACTATCAAACATAACAGATTTAAATAATATCAGTCAATACAAAACAGCAATCTAACAAACCTGATTCAAATAAGATCAGTCATAATAAGACAGTGTAAGTTATACAGGGCTTCAGATTAAGTTAATAGGAAACTAAGGATGATTACCATAATATATCCTGCTATTTTGGGGATAGCTGTCCATGTCCTCAAATCTAGTGTAAGTAGACAAACTGGAACAGAATATAATCCATCTAAACAGAGTGTTGAGGATAATGTAGATTTTAAATCCTGTTACACTATTAACAATATCCTCTGCCTTCCTTTTTTAGACAATTCCTCCCCCTTTCACTCCCACAGGGTGCACTACACATTTTGGGTCCCACTAACTCCCTCAGTTTTTAGATTGGGGGAGCAACCTGCTATTTACCCTAACTGGTTCTGAACCTTCTGACTCCTGGGCTTGATCTCGAGTTGTATTCCTTTACCTATAAAAGCCTCAAGGTTTTCCTTCATTATAGCTAAGTAGTTCTCTACTGCACAAAAGTATCATGTCTTTTCAACCTAT
This sequence comes from Dolichotis patagonum, assembly GCA_004027295.1. Classification (NCBI taxonomy): domain Eukaryota; kingdom Metazoa; phylum Chordata; class Mammalia; order Rodentia; family Caviidae; genus Dolichotis; species Dolichotis patagonum. Next base: position 103,543 of record PVJX010003569.1, on the reverse strand, counting down.
CTTCAGGTGCTGGTTGAGTTGCCCCTATTTCTCTCTGGTTCCCTGTCACATAGAGCATTGTTTTCTCATAGTTGACTTTCTGTCTATAAACCCTCTTTCAGGTTAATTATGTTTCCAATACAGAGCATCTCGATGGACCCTATCTCCTAATCTACTCTGCCTATATTTCTTTTTGTTAGTATATCAAGGCCATCTATGTTAGAGATTACAGCCAACCTTCTCTGACTCATTTCTGCTATTCTATTTTTCTGCCATTGGTTGTCTATTTTCCTCTTTCATTCCACTGTCTTCCCCATTCATTGAGGCCTCTCTTCCACTATTCCTGAAATCCTCATATTCTTTTTCTCTCTCTCTAGAATGTCCTTCAGTATTTTTTGTAGGGTTGGATTGGTGGTCACAAATTCCCCCAGTTCCTCTTTGTCATGGAAGCATCTTGCTTCTCCTAGAGAATTTCTAGAGACATCAATCTGGGCTGGAGGTTGTTCTCCTTCAGGGCTTGAATTATTTCACTCCAAGATCTTCTTGACTTGATGGTCTGTGTTGAGAGATCTGCCGTGATTTTGATGGGTTTTCCTTTATAGGTGATCTGTTTCTTTTCTCTGATGGCTTTTAATATTCTGTTCTTATATTGAATTTCTGGGATCTTGATTATTATGTGTCTGGGTATAGCTCTGTTTTGGTTGTAGGTGGCTGGACTTCTGTATGCTTCATACATCTGTGTATCATTTCCTTTTGTTATGCTTGGGAAGTTTTCCTTAATTATTTCTGTTAATAGCCTTTGTAATTCCTTTGTTTTGACTCCTGCTTCTTCATACACATGTTTTATTCTTAGGTTATAGATCCTCCTGTCATCTTCTATCCTTTGTATTGTTACTGCCTTTTTCCTTGTTATTTTTAAGAGATCTTACCTTTCATGAGCACACATTGCAAACCTGTCTTCAGGTTTTGATAGTCTGTCTTTAGCTTCTTTCAAGCAGTTTTGGCAGCTTTCAATGGAACTTTTAGTTTTCTGGTAATTTCTTTGAATCTGCTTCATGTATTCTAGGTTTTCTTTATATTTTTCATCAAACATTTCTCTCCTTCTTTTGTGTTCCTCCATTCTTCTGCCAGTGTCTTCTTGAGAGGTGCTTAGCATTCCTTTTATTAATCTACTTATATCTTGCTTAACTTGAATTAATATTTTAGTTTTCAGCTTGTCTATGAGGCTCCCGAAGATATCTCTTTATGTTTGCTGATGCCGTGTTTGATGTTGCATGTTTGCTTCCATCAATCTCTTTTGTATTTACCTTTCCTGGATCAATATTCTCAGGGTTGGGGGCTTGGGGCTTTTTCTTATTTCTTTCTCTTGTCATGTTTTTGGTTCCTTCCATACAAGTGTACAGTGGAGTTCCCAGCCCCTTTCCCTGTTGGTTACAGCTCCTTTGAAGCATGGTGGCTAGGGGTTTCTGCCCTCTCCAGTCCGCTGTCAGTCACTGAGGTGCATACTGGCCCTTCCCCTCTGGCCCAGTCAACCTTCACAGGCCTTCACTGTATCAGTGTGTGCTGCGCTTGGGGAACTGATTTGGGACAACTTATTAGGTCCCGGACAGGGGTGTGACACAGGCCAAGCAGATCCCGCCAATCTGCTCTGGGAGGGGAGTAACCAACTGAAGTCACTGCTGTTCCCAGTTCAGGCTCATCCTGCCTGACTCCAACATGTCATCCAGTTGGTTGCTCCTTTCATGTGGGAGGGTCTTATTGCCAGCACTAACCGCAAAATGCCAGTCCCTCTCTGGCTCCGTTTTCCATTGGGCTTCCCAACCTCCAACTTCAGCGCGGCTGCAGTGCGAATTCATGGCAGCCGTACAAGTCATGCGCCAGGTGACTCAGCTCCACACGCAGGGCTGTTCAGGCCAGTCGGGTTCGGGCCCTCGGGCAAAACGTGGCCACACAAATCAGGGGACTCTGCGAAAGCACCGTAACCACTGATCTTAGCATCTCTAATGGTAGCCCTGGGACTTTGTATTTGAGCACCTCATTTCCCTGCAGTTTCTTCCAAAGTTGAGAGAATCCATCTCCTTCTGTCCAAATCTCTCCAGGATGGGTTTTTTTTTTTTTTTTCATTTTAAAAATAATTTTTTTCTTTTTTTTTTTTTAATTTTAAGGGGGGTAAAATTAAACAACAAAACAGGACATAAGAAAGCATAAATTTCAAAGCTAGACAGACAAAGATCTTCACTGTCTATTATATAGTCTCGTTTTCTTCCAAATAGTTGTCCATATCTTTGCATAAGGAGAATTCATATGAAACCACATAGCCAACCTCTCAAAAGATGTCCAGATCACTGGCTCACACTTGCTATCGGGGAGGGGACGGGACGGGACGACATGAGATGTTTGACTCTCAGCCTGCATGCTGGCAGGCTCACAACCACTCACCCAAGAGGGGACTAGTTGCTTGCTTTCCTGGCACCCCAGGTCCCAGCATGGCACAAGTCCCAGGATACACCAGAGTCTCCCTCTCTGGGCCGCTGAAGCCTGCCATGCTCACAGCCGCTCACCAAAGAGGGGGGTAGTTGCTTCTCCAGGATGTTTTATTCTGGCATCTGAGCTGTCTCTTTCAAAGAGGCTCTGTATCCTGCCGCTTATTGGTCCACCATCTTTAGCTGCCCCCCTATCCTTTGGCTTTTAATCTATGAGTTTCCTTTTAGGTCAGATGTATTTTTTGTATTCAGCATATTGTGGGAATCATGTTTCTTGATCCATTCTGTCAACCTATTTCTTTTGATATGTGAATTGAGGCAATTAACATTTATGAATATAACTGATATGTATTGGCTCGATTTTTCCATGTTTTGTTCTAGTTGTTTGCTTTCTGCTTTTCCCCCTTGTTCAAATGCTTGTCCAACCTGGTAGTTTCTTTATGTTGTTGCTCGGAGGATTGTAGTCATTTTTATCTCTATCTAGTATGTCTTTCAATACTCTTTCTAGGGTTGGTTTGATGGACATGAATTTCTTCAGTTGTTCTTTGTCATGGAAGTATCTTGTTTCTCCATTAAATTTGAATGACAGTTTTGCTGGGTACATAAGTCTGGGTTGAAAGTTGTTTTTTTTCAGGGCTTAAACTACCTCACTCCAAGCTCATCTTGACTTGAGGGTTTGTGCTGAAAAGTCTGCCGTGATTCTAATGTGCTTTCCTTGATAGGTGAGTAATGTCTTTTCTCAAACAGCTTTTAGTATTCTGTTTTTATACTGCATCTCTGGGATCTTAATTATTATATGTCTTGGTGTAGATTTATGTTGGTTGTGATTGTTTGATGTTCCATGTGCTTCACTTATCTGCATATCAGATTTTTCCCCATGTTGATAAATTTTCTTCTATTACTTCTATGAATATTTTAGTTATGTCATTTGCATTGACTCCTGTATCTTCACTGATGCCTATTAGTATTATATTGTTGCTCTTGGTGTCATCTTGAAGCTGCTGGATTGTCATTTCATGCTGCTTTGTTATTTTTAAAAGTTCTATTCTTTCATGATTGCTAATTGCAATCCTGTACTCAAGGTCCAAAATTTTATCCTCAGCTTCATTTAAATGGTTTTGCCAGCTTTCAGTAGAATTTTTTGTTTCTTGGATGTCTCTTTGAGTTTGTTTCATGAATTCTGTTTGTTTTCTATATTGTTCCTTCAAGGTTTCAATCAGTTTCCCATGCTCCTGTACTTTTTTATCTATTTCTTATCTAGTTGCACTGGGCAACTACTTTACTAAGGTTGTTATTTTGTCTTTACATGAGAGATTACTTCTAATTTGATTTCCTCTATAGCCTCATGGGATTGTTTTTTTTAATTTCACTTGCTATCTTTTCAGAGATTTCTGGTGTGTTACTTTTGAAGTCCTCTATTTCAATGTCTCCTGTACTTGCCCCTGGTGGGCTAGATGTTTGAGATTGCATTTTGCTTTTTTGTTTTGCCATTTTCCCCTTTCAGGTTAATATTTGGTCCTTCAGTCCCACTAGTGTCAACTGTTGGTAGTGTGTATCTTGGGGTCCTATTGTAAGGTTGATATTTGTCCAATTGCTGGGTCCCACAATGAAGATGTGGGCCAGGTACCTGAATTCCCCCTGCAGGACCTGTTGGGTGAGTCTTATATTCTTCCTAGGCTGACAAATCTAGGAGTACTGATGGAAATCAACCCCTAATTCCTGCTGTTATTATGTCTTCAGGTTGTTTAGAGTCACCAAATCTCTCTATTTATAGTGTTTGTCTTGGCTGGGGCCCTACTGTGTCTCTGGGTGTCCAACAGGCCCTCTTAATTTTCTCCACGTTGGGGAAGGCCTTATTGACACCCTCCTCAATCTACCTGATATTCTCTGTGTGTAGGAAAGACTCACCCACCCACTTGCCATGCTTGCCTATGGCCTACTTCTGGAGGGGGCTTCGCTATTGCTCCTGTCTACCCACTGAAGGTGGCAAACTCTATTCCTATTTTAGGGGCAAACTCACCTCACTGATGGAAGCCTGCTGAGTTCTTCTGTTTGGAAGAGGGGTTACTGAGTCTCCCCTCAATAATGCATGGTTAATCCACTGCAGTCTAAGGTTCTGGGGGGAGGTGTGGGAGCCAAAGATCAACAGCAATACTAAGTCCAGAAGGTGGGGGATACCCAATGGCAGTGGTGGGACTGTGAGGGTGTGTGTCACAGGCTGGAGCTCCTAGGTCCTGAGGTGGGTAGCCAGGACTGTGGGGACATGGGTGAGGCCCAGTTCTGGCCTGGCCTGCCCATGCCACTGGCTGGAGTTCCTGGGTCCTGTGAGGTGGCCTGCCCAGACAGTGGGGGTTGTTGGAGGGTCCTGGGTCTAGTCAGGCCCCGCGCGTGCTGCTTGCTGGAGTTCCTAGTCCTGAGAGGTGGTCTTCTGGGACAGCGGGGGTCATGGGAAAGGCCCAGGTCTAGCAAGGCCCTGAGCATGCCAATGGCTGTAGTTCCCCCCCATTTTTTATTGTTTGATTTTATTATATCTGATGGTATGGGCAGCTGTTTCAAAGATAACAAGATACATTATGGTAGCCATTTTGGATTTACTATTATCTTGTTTTGAAATCTTGTATTGTGTTCATTGTTTTGTTTTTACTGGTTCTGTTCTGTTTTTACTATGTCTGATAGTATGGGCAGCTATTTTGAAGACAACAAAAGGCATTATGGTAGCCATTGTTGATTTCCTATTATCTTGTTTTGAAATCCTATATCACTTACACTGTTTTGCTTTGGTGGGCTTTATTCTGTTTTAGTTTGCTTGGTTTTATTTTCTTTAAAATAAAAAAGAAGGTTATTACTTTATATTATCTATTTGATAAGGGTCCATGAAGAAATGGGAGTGGGGGTGGGGTGATAAATGCTCAATTCCACCAGTCGTGCAGGAACCCAACCTGAAAGAGGTTTCACTATCTTGCAAAGTGCACCATCTAGAAAAATGCAGATTTTTTAATCCCTAGGACCAGGGAAGAGAGACAGATGATCAATCACTCATGAGCTTTCTACTGCTTCTGTCAGACTAAAACTTGTCATTTGGGCCCATCCTTGGTTAGAACTAGTCCCATGACACTGCCTAGCTATGAATGTTTGGGAAATGTAGGGAAGCAACAGAATACTTTTAACAATAATTCCTTTGCTATAATTCATGAAGTGGATATTATTCCTGGTTCAAGAAGCAGTCTCAGATAGATTAAGAAATTCCCCCACAGAGACCTAAAATTTGGAGTTGGGCCTCACATTCAGGTGACTTCACTAAATTTAATTCTTATGCTCTGTGCATCTCATCAGTGGCTACAAGCACCTGGAAGGGGAGCATACTTAGTACTTATTTATCCTCAAGGGCATCTAATGAATGCTACACATCAACACCAAGCATCAAGTGACACTAGAAATCTCTAGGTTGTAAATGCAGATAATTGTGCTATTTTTATGAGATAGACTCATTAAATCATGGTGTGAAGTATCTAATTCTACTCTGGGAATAGAAAGAATCACACTTGGTACCTAAAAAAAAACAACTAATTCATTGTGGATTGTTAATAGTGTAGTTTCCAAAAAAGCGGCCACCAAGGAGCATAACTCATGTGCATGTAAAAGACTACATTTACAGTGTTAAAGGCGGTTTTTGCAGGTTTTGGAACTCTGCCATCCCAGATTGCTCCAGGTATAAAGTTGACAGGTTGGAGGAAATTCACTGTATTTTTTTTCTCTGCTTTCTCTGTGATTAGCGATGACTCTGGTTTTTGTTTATTAATCCACAGCAAAGACAGGAGCAAGAATTCGTTAAACTGAAAACTCCATAGTTGTGATTGAAACTTGATGTACAATGACATTTATTAACTTAGTCAATTGGTTTGCAACCATTTTTTCTCTCTTTAATCGTATCTTAAGATATTAAGCATAGTCTCTAAATGACCATTGCTATGTCCAAATGTTCATGTTCCCCTCAAATTTATATATTAAAGATGAACCACCATTGTGATAGTATTAGGAGGTGGGGCCTTTGGAAAATGGTTAGACCATGAAGTCACCGCCCTCAGGAGTGCAATTATTGCCTGTTGTGGTTTACATATGATGCCCCGAAAGCCTCATGTGCTCGTACGTGGAGATTTTAGGAGAGGTCTTGGGGCACTATACTCATCAGTGGATTAGTCCACCAATGAGTTTATAGCTAAATGTGCCATTAGGAGGGAGGACCTGGTTGGAAGAAGGGGGTCACTGGAGGCAAGGCCTGGAAAGGAGTATCTCCCTCTTTGGCTTCTCCCTTCTTTCCCTGTTTCCTGGCTGCCATGATATGAGCAGTTTTCCTCCATCAGTCCTTCTGCTTTGCCATGCTATCCTGTTCTGTAGCTGGCTGACCATGGACTGTATATACCTGGTTGGCTTGGTTTGTACTGACTGCTGTAACAAAATCCTAACCCAAAACTTAAACCTAATGTTAACCCTAACTCAAAACTTAACCCTAACATTAACACTAGCCCTCACTCTAACCTTAACTTTAATCCTAAACCTAATCCTCACACTCACCTTAACCCAACATCAGTTCCCTGTATCTTTTTAGCACAAGCTGGTGGCTCACTGTTTTCTCAGCTGCCCAATGGTAGCTTTACTGAATGAAGCACCAACTTCCTTCAGTGAATGGAGTTGCCAGAGTTAAAGGCCCGGGGGGATGAGCTAGGGTACCAGGTCTGTAAGATCTAATGAAACCTGAGCAGAAAGTGGATTTGGTTTAGAGGGGCTGTGCCACTAGCTGCCATGACTACTGTCCTGTTAGCAGCCCTGTAACCACTGGCATTAGCTCAGAGTCACTGTATGTACCCTGCAAGGAACTTCAGAGACCTCCTGGTGATCATGTGATCCAAAGGTCAATGCCAAGCCCATCTGGCTATGAATTCTAACATCCTGAAATTTAACTGTGATCTGGCAAAAAGCCAGGTGACCACTAAGGGACATGATTAATGAATATGCTACAAAAAAAAAAAAAAAAAACAGATGGGCAAACTCAATAGAATTTGACTTTGTGTAAATCTTTTCCGGTTCCTGGCTGGCTTGTTTGTACAGCTAGCTGGAGCTTAGTTGAAGGAAATCCACCTGCAGGCCCAAAATGGTTGCATTCCTCCAGTTTTTGTGACACCGTCCCACATGTCTTTGTCTCCCTTTCTTACTACCTCTCCCAGCAGTGCAGTTGGTTAGGTTTGGTTAAGATTGATCCTATAATTTTGGAATATCTGAATAATGACTATTTTTTACAGATTTTTCTTTAAAGAGATATCTGTGATATACTAGAGAGCATGGAAAAGTTTTTCCTAAAAGTCAGACTGTAAATATTTTAAGTTTTGTGAACCATAAACTTATCTGTCACAATTAGTAAATTCTGCCATTGTCACACAAAAGTAGCCATAGACAGTACTATAAATGAATGAGCAGAACTGTGTTCCAATATAACTTTGTTTATAAAGATAGGCAATCACCTCGCCAAACCTCCCATTCCACTGAATAATCAGAGCCTATCTAAAAAGTCATTTTTGATGAAATGTCAAAAAGGAAATTAATGCATCTCTAGAGTCAGTGTAGATCCATTCATCTAGATCTATTCATCAAAAAGTTCCATTTGTTCTGAAAACCCTTTTCCTGCTTTTTAATGACTGCTAGAATAATATTCTTGCCAAATGTATGTGTCAGTGACTCCATAAGAGTACACCCAGAGTACAGAATTCTTTAAGATTGGACCTAATGGATGTTTCTAAGACACTGAAGCAGACAATGAATGAAATAGCAACTGCCAATGCTAAGAATTTGGTCTTTTTATTAAGCGACAAACACTCAAAAAGTAGTTGTTTCTCTGTAGGAAGGTACTGTGGTTACCTTGTTTTAGTTAGCTGTAAAACCAAACTACCCCAAATCTTAGCATCTTAAAACAATAATCACTTACTCAGTTTGTGAGTTTGTGGCTTGTCTGGGTAGTTCTGCTGGTCTAGGCCATCTACACTGGATGGGGGCTGGTCTTTTGAATGGCCTTGCTCACGCTGTGGCAACTGGCTGGCTGGGAGGTAGAGAAGGTGGTACTGGTTCTCCTTGTTCTCATTCTTCAGCAAGCTAACCTAGCAGTGTTCACTTTGCAGTCCCAGGGGACAAAAGAGTGACTAGAGTCCTAGAACTCTTCCTGAGGATCAGCCACTTCCTCTGAATTCTGTTGACTAAGACAAGTCAGGAGACAAACCCACGTTCAAAGAGTGGGGAAAATAGATTCCACCTCTTCACAGGAGAACTGCAAAGTGACACTACAAAGGACAAAGATTTAAGAAGTCATGGATCTTTGTGGCAACCAATCTACCAGAGGCTCTAAGAGAATAGGTAGAATAATTGTAAGGACAAGACAGGAAATCATACTGGCAGCATCATTCAGTTGCGATGAAAACAAACCTAGCAGGTTTTACTTGTATTTTCACAGTGTAGAAGGCTATCTTACTATTAAATGAACATTTTTCTTAGTCTGTGCAATTGTGCTTTGCTTTCAGAAAGCTCTAGGAATGAACAGTCACACTGTCAAAAGAGAAATTAGGATGCTATTCTTTGACTGACCAGAATTCTTGTAATTTTTAACAGAAGGTTTTCTTATGGAGTTTCTTGAAATAGTGAGTTCACTATTCATCATATAATTTATTTCATCCAAATTTGACATGCAATTTTTCTGGGCTCTCTAATCCTGTGTGAAACATGACATATCCATATTTCTTTCAGGACTCCTTGCATTTTAAAATAATATTCTTAGTTTTATTTTTCACCATGTTTATATGTAGGACAAGGCCAAATTTGGCACAATAGTGCCTCTTTTGTTTAGTTGTTGTGGTGATGGTGCTGGGCATTGAACCCAGTGTCATTCTACCACAGAGTTACATCCCATCTTATGTTTTGATTTGTTTTGTGACAGGGTATCACTAAGTTGCGTGTGTTGGGCTCAAAATTGTGACCCTTCTGCCTCAGCCTCCCAGAGTTCTGCAATTATAGGTGTGTGACACCATGCTCGGCTTGTTTCCTTTTTTATTTTAGGGATTCAATGTACTTTAGGACTTGGGTAAGTATCAGACAAAGGTTCAGTAGTGGTGAAATTTGCCTCAACTTACCAAGATGGCACAGGCTCTAGAAAGCTCAGGAGGATTGGAACAGTAGATTAAAGTTTGGATTTGATCAGAAAATGTTGTTACTACACATCATTTAGTTCTCCATGTTTTCAGTTTACTAGGGTGAGTACTTCCATGGTCTATCATAACATGATATGTTATTACATAGCTCTAAATATTCTATTTTTTTTTGGAGACAAGGTCACACTATGTAGTTTAGGCTGGCCTTGAGTTCACTATGTAGACCAAGCTGGCCGTGAATTCATGGTAATCCTCCTGCCTCAGCCTCCCAAGTGCTGGGATTACAGGCATGCACCACGATGCCTGGCATATATGAATATTCTTTTATACCTAATTTGGATTATTAATTTTAATTATTTTTTAAAGAAGAGTCCTCAGAACCTAACTATGTCTCAGGAGATATATATCTATATATATATAAAGAAGTAGTTCATGAGGGATTCCTTGGTTACTTTTTTCTCATTATTGAGACAAAATATCTTAAAGAAGGGAAGGTTTATTTCTTACAATTTTGGAAGTTTCAGTCCATACTCAGTTGGCTCCAAGAGGCAGGGTGACACAACAGGGTGCCATTAATGGGTGCCACAAACAGCAAGCATGAACAGCAAAAGAGAAAGACAGGCCTTCTTTCAGCTGCTATACTGTATTCTGGCTGCACCCCTGGGTGGGTGTAACACTAACACCACTAATCTGAGTGCTACATAATGAAGCAATCACAAATGCTACGTCAACCTCATCCATGACTGCATGAGACTTGAGGGGGCCATCTGACATAAACCATAACAGGGCTTCACAGAATTGGGAATCCAGTTGTTTTGGGATTTTACCTCTAAGTACACATATGTCTGGAAGGAGTAGCTCATAAAGGCTTATATGCTACTTACACTTCAGTGGGAATTAGAGCTTTTCCTGAGCATAGATAGCTCCTAACAGATAAATGTGAGAAAGCATGAAGTGAGAGACCTTAGAATGAGTGGGAGAGAATTCAGTGAGCGGTAGAGTCTTATTAAAGGCAAGACACAAGCAATACCGAACAGAAAGGATCCAAGCCCTAGTCCAAGAATAGGACCCTGGACTCACATAGTTATTGAAACCTAGGAAAATAGAACAGTTGGAATATCATACACACACAAATATTGACAAAGCACTATCTTTGGGTGACAACGGAATTGTCTTTTTTGTACATACTTTTATTTTCCCTCCATTATAAAGTTGACATGAATTCTCTATATCAGAGTTTTTTTAATATTTGAAGGAAATTCTATAATTCTAAGGAAATAGTACAGAGAAAAAAATTCACTCACTTGGGTGAGAGCTAGACTAAATTTCTCAGGGCTTAGATAATGCTTTGGGTAGCTTTACTACTAGATAGTTTTATGTTTCTAGATGAAATACCTATTAGAAGAAGCGTTTTCCTCCTTGAAGGTGATTCGGGCTAAATGAAATATTTTAAAGCTACATAAAATTGAGTCTAGTTTTCTTATAGCTGACATAAAGGGACCATTAAAATCGAAGCCTTTACCAGAGTTCATTCAATTTAACTCAATTCAGTTCTACAACCATTATTTATTGAGTGCCAGGATGTGGGAGGTATCAAGATAAGTAAGACTTGACCCCTGTCCTCAAGATGCTCAGAGCCAAGTGGATGAGACAGGTGCAAAGACAAGAACCAGAAAGCTGTCTATGATCAGTGCTCTCACCCTATTAACTTTGCTGCCCCAATATCATGGTCACAGAGAATTCTGGAGAGCTCTCCACATGCAAGGCAACTTCCTTCTATAGCTATTTATTGACCACCAACAGAATTTGGCTCTTGTTGCCTGCTCCACGTTTTAAAAACATGGTCCTCTACCCTGCCTTTCCCATAGAGACTTGATCCTGAAGCACAATGGAATACTCTGTGTTGTAGTCAGCGGTTGTGCAGAGAACAATTAGAATTAGGACATGGAGTTTATAATACTATTTTTATGGTCACACAGAGTTAACATAAGAAAATGCAGGAAATCTATCCACAACACCGAAGACATAGAATATTTAGCCAAGGGCCTGAATCCCATAGCAATGTCCCACATGAGTCCAGATGAAGATCCAGAGCTCATGACAGTAACTCCCACGAGTCCAACTGGAAGTCTAGGGCCTACAGGAAGGACTCACGCCAGTCCCTTTTATGGATCTGTGCTGGGAAGGCCCAAAGGTCAGCAGTGGAAAGTAGGAAGTCTATGCCAGCAGGGTGAAGGAGCTGTGCTGATAGGTGAAGGGTTCTATGCTGGAGCTGAGAAGTCACACTCACAACAAAGACCAGGGCTGTCCTGAAAAGCACCACAGCCATCCTCAGTGACATGAAGGCCCCGAGCTCCTCTGACGACAAGCACAGTTGAATACATGCCAGGAAGCCAGTGTGACGAGTTCATCCTGGAGACCAAGCAGCACATGTCTTCCTCTCTGGAACCAGGAAGCAATGCTCGATGTGAGGACCAGAGCTTCTCCAGAAGAACCAACAGCTCAAACAGCAACACATAGGAGAATCCACAATGCCTCAACACCTCAACACGCCTCAACGCATTAACCTCTTCCTTCTCTTCCAAGTCTCTATTTATGCTGGCAACTTTCCTCAGGTGAAACATCTATGCTCAGCAGCATGGTGATTCAATTCCACTGGCCTTACGTTTACCACCAGTTTTTAATCTATAACACCCTGGAGTATTTCTTCCTCTTCAAAACCACCAGCCCTTCCTGCTTTGCTTCTACCAGGCTTCTGTGTCATGAAGATGGTATTTCCCTCCTCACAAGATGGAGAGAAATTGCAAACATCTGTAAATTTGCTCCAGTTTTTCCTAATTTCCCCCAAACATCTGCTGCCCTACCCTCCTTTGCACAGTCTTCCAATAAGTGCCACAAAATAAAGACACAGAGCATAGCGAGGGTGGAGGTGAAGAAACAGATTCCACCAGGAAGAACAATCTGAGATTTCCTAAAGAAAACTGGGTGCTGGGAAGGTGGATGATTTTAGAAGTCTTTTTGGCAGGGAAATCTCTGGAAGGACAGGGCCAGAAGGGGGCAAATGAAAGTGGGTTTGAGGATTGGGCTTGGAGTCTGCTCTGGGCTGGGGCACTGCTCTTAAAGGAGAGAAAATTTTGAAAGGATCTTGGCATATCAGCCTAAGGAATCTGAAAGGTATTTTTTGTGCAAAGTATAGTGAGGGGGAAGTGCTCATGAAATTATATGTGTTCAAAGTGAGCCCTGAAGTTCTCTACACATGGCTTTTGTTTTTAGACCTCTCCCTAATCCAGCCCAGTTGGAAGGAGGCCCCAGAGCTGAGGCCCATATACCAGAGCTTCCCAATGAGGCCCCAGAGGCCCGCCACAGTGCCTGCTCCCAGCGCAGAGCTGTCTCCTCTTCTGCTGCTCAGTGGAAACATACTCAGGGAGTCTAGCCAGATCTGCAGGAGCCACTGCTAAGCCTCCGGGCAGCAAAACTGCACAAAAAATCACTCCATGCACAATTTCAGTGGATGGGCCCAGGAGCTTGGACTGATCAAAAGAAACATATTGTAAAAAGTAGATTTTCTATTATTCTGCTGTGAAGAAGAGCCAGTAGTCTCACCCGCTTCTATCACAGGACTTAGATTCAGCTGACAAGGAGGCAGACAGGTGAGCTTGTCTCAGGGAAAGAACACATTAGAAACATAATCCCTCCAGGGTCATTCTGAAAATTGGTTTTGCTGATCCATGATGGGGGGAAAAAGTGCATTTGATGAATTCAGCAAAATGAAATCCTGGGAAATTATCCGAGTTTAAAGATTTCACAGCAGAGCTTAAAAGCACCTGGATGTTTTTGTGATTTGGGAAAAAGCACACACACGCACATGCATGCACGCGCGCGCATACACACACACACACACACACACAGGTGTGTACAGGCAGCTACAGCTGATGTACTCGGTGTCTCTGTAACACAGTGCCTGGAATGTAGGGTAGCATCATTTACTGTTCATTTCCTACAGGGCAAAGGAGGTGGAGGGCTAGTGAGGCATGAATTTAAAACAGACTTTAAGAGTGAAAGAAAATCAAATGGTCTATTTCCCCAGAAGGAACATGAGCTCTTTGTGTTTGTTATTTTTCAAAAAGTTGAAACATTGAATCCTTTGGGTTAATCTTGAATTCTTATGGCTGTGTCTCACACACAGAACAAAGGCATTAGAAACACATTCAGGGGGCCTGTGCCCAGGGCAAGAACCTGAATACTTCTAATTTTACTTTTTCTGCTGTGTGTTATCTGGGTTTTTAATTTTTGTTTGGTTTTATTTTTGGTTTTTGGTTTTTGGTTTTTTTGAGACAGGGTCTTACTGCGTAGTCCAGACTGGCCTCGAACTCACAATGTAGTCTAGGCAGCTGAGTTCTGCTTTAGCCTCCCGAGTGCTGGGATTATAGATGTGCATCATGCTTTGCTGGCATTATTTGTTCTTGAGCAGACCACCAGAGGTTGAAAGAGAGACAATAATTACCTTTTCCCTCCTGTAGTCCCCTCCATGATCTCTTGCAATGCCTGCCCAGGTATGTCACAGATCTTACACCTATCAGTCCCTGTCTTCCTGGAATCCTGATGCAGTGGAGACTCAGGTATCTAAACCCATGAGTGGCTGCTATGGCTTGTGTCTAGCAAACCCCCATGGGGTCATAGATGGGGCTTTTTCAGAGGGGGGCTGCATCCACAGTGTGTGATGCTGGGATTAAGAGTGTGTGAATAATACATCAATCCACCAATTAGTTTGGCACTGCCTTAGTCCCAGTAGCCTAGAGAGTATAACAGGCAGAAAGAAGCTGCCAAGGCCCCTTGTTTGCTTGCTTTAGCTCTCTTCTGTCTGCCATAAACTGTTTCCTTATCTGCAATGCTCCTCTGCCAAGCCACCCTGCCTTGGAGCCAACCGATTGTGAACCCAAACCTCTACAAACTGTGGGCTAAATAAACCTTTCCCCCTTTAACTTTGTGTGTTGGATATTTTGTCTCAGCAACAAGAAAAGTAACTGACACAGTGGCACTTCCATGCCAGGCTGGGCCACCCCCACAGAGTCAGCGTCTGTAATGGCTTCTGCTACAGGACAGGAAGCTGAGGTTCTGGAAGACAGGTGAGGCACCGAGCATGTGAGGAAGTGTCTAAGATAGGTCTGAGACAGAGAGGGGCAAAGTTGATCACATGGAATTGTTAGAAGACCTGTGCTTCTGGCCAGATTACAGAAAACCTAGGCAGGACGGAAACTGCAAGGCTGATCTTGGTTGGTCGGGTTCCGGATGCACTGAGATTATAAGGATGTAAAGAGAATAAAGATGGGAAATGATTTTTAAGGCCTTGTTGAATGTCCCCTCATGTTATAATGCTGCTCTATAACTTTATGTCCAAAATTCCACCGAGGTCTTTTTCAGCCTAGAAAAGGAGTCCTACTCAGAGCAGACCTAATAGACTGTCCCACAATGTGCTTCACTACTACAATTTAACTGAGGATTTACTAAGTGCTCCAGCTTGGATGTCTTTTATCCTGACCAAAACTCATGTTGCATCTTCCCTGGTGGCTCTCTTTTTCTTCCTGTGTTGCCATATGATACCTTCCAATGCACTCACTTGCTTTTCTGCTGTGAGGCCTTAGCAGAAGCCAAGCAGATGCTGGTGCCATGCTGTGGATCTCCAGTTCTTTCAATTAAATAAACTTCTACTTTTAGAAGTTACCTAGCCTCGGGCATTTTGCCATAGCAATGGACAGGGGTGGGGTGCAGCTCTGTGGCCCGGCTGGCTCTAATGGAGGAACACCCAAGCTTACATTTGCTCGTGGAGGGCACGGCATTCATCAAGTTCTACCCTATGTTTATTATTATTTATAATACATCTGAACATTCTGAAATTATAATTTAAATCTTAAGCATAAAGACTGAAAAACTATGCTCAGCTTTTGCTAAAGAAAAAGTATGCTTTTTTCCCGTTTCCCTCAAACAGAATCTTAAGTTTGTTTAATGACATCTGAATGTTTGAATTTTCTCTCAGGACAAAGCAACTACTATATATACTTAACACATTTATGTGTTGATGTGTAACTTCCTTGGCTCATCTGACATGCAATGTACATGACTCTGAAGACTACCATTGGGTCAAGTGTACCTGAATTAAAAAATCACAGTTCCAAGTTTCAAAATTTTCCCTAAAAATTACTTGTAAGACATTCAGGTCATTTGTACTTCTCTGTTAAGATTTGCTATCATCTGATTGTTAGTCTACTTCAGCACAAGGATTACCATATGCCAGTGTGAGGGACTAGAGATAAAGCATTATAAGTGCTGTAGTTCTTAATGGCTGAATAAAGTAATTACAAGTTGGTGTTTACATTGTGCCGAACACCTCTATACAGTCTCAGCACTGAACAATAGCTACCAGGCTCCAACGACCCTATTAGGATGAACCATGGTGCAACATTGTGAAAAGGAACCAATTGCTTAGTGCAAGTCATTCAGAGCCCAAAATCTGAAGAATGACCAAAATCAAATCTTTATGTTTATAACTACGAATGTGACCCAAACTGTGTAAATGTGATATAACTATGGCCACTGGTGTTTACAAAAGAAACATACTAGAAAAGGAAACTATATCCACTCACTGATGTATGTATGGACTCCCTAGTTGTCTCATTGGGCTTAATTACAAACCTCTCACAGTAGTAGATTTTTAGTACTGTAAAGTATAGCATGATGTTAAGCCATTTTAACTTTTGCTCACATTTTGCACTTCTAGCTGGTGAGACCTATTCTATATTTAAATTGCAACACTCTTGATTCTCTTACCCTACTCTATTTTTTCTTTATTTCCATATGTGTTTCATCTACTGTACCATATAATTCACTTAGTTTTATAAATTATGAGAATGTCAAGTTTATAAGGCAGACAGTTTTGTCTGCTGGGTTGACTATTTTGTTCACTATTCTATAGAAATATAATCATCCCAAATACCTACTTGTAACTGATCAATGAAATAACTGTAAATGCAGTCTTGAGTCCCTTAGGTTATATTCAGTAAGGGCCAGCCTGAGTGTCTACCTGGTCAAACTTTTGGACTGAACTTGAGTAAGTCTCTCTGTTCTGCATCCCAGACTACTAATTCCTTCTCCTTGTTTTTATGAAAGAACATTGTTACTTGTTAGAAGCTAGTGGATCTGGCACTAAGTCTTGTAACACTCTATTTCCAGGCTGGGAGCAGAGACTATTTCTCTCTCATTTCTGTCTTAGCTCTGATTACAGGGCTGGCATTTCATAACTGCTCAGCTAATGTCGGTGGAAACCTGGGATGACTGTATAATGAACATTGAGTATTTTTTTTATTGAGTATTAGTTACTGATACATAATTTGAATAGATTTTCACATTATCTTTTAATATTGTTTCGAGTTTCACAGTTGTTTATATAGCTCTTAGCATGGTCCCATGTATTGTTTTTTAAATTGGTACTGGGGATCGAACTCATGACCACCCACTTGCAAGGCAGGCACTTATGCTGCTGAGCTAAATCCCTAGCCCCTGCTCAGCTAATGTCAATGGAAATGAAACTTAGACCCTGCTTCCCCCAGCACTGAACAAGTCCTCTGTACAGTTTTTTACCACTCAGGACTTGACTCTCTCTCTGTGTCCAAACATAGCCATGTAGGGGGAAAGGCTGATTTGGTGTGGGAGAGGGTGTGTGGAATGATTCTGTTCCTTGATGCCACTTTGTGCCACAGCTTCTCTCTTTTCTGTTTCTAAAATTCCTCCCTAATGAGTTGCCCAAGTCCTGGGGGTGTCTGCTCTCCTTGCTCTCCTCACTGTCTCCCTGAGTCAGCTTGGATCTAATCATGTCCCTTCTTGCTGATTGAGTTCCTTATCTCCACCATCAGAAACATTGTTTATATCTCCCAGCTCTATTTTGGGTTACCCAAGATAAGAAAGGTGAAGAAGTAAAAACAGAACATAATGGTCAAGAGATGCCTAAACAAACTCAAATGGGGCATCAGTTCTTACTGGGCCAGGGGTCAAGTCTTTCTCGTCTGTACTCATGGTCATTTCTGTTTCTAGGAGCCAGCAGCCTGCATCCAGCAAGGTAAAGCCTCGCAGCCTCAATGCTTCATGGCCACTTCAGTTCTGGCAGGCTGACTGCAATGTTTCCTGTCATTTTCCTGCTCTTGCCTGGATTGTGGCAAGAAGCATGCAGAAAGGAGGTAGGACTGCCCAGAATCTGTGTGATTGTCAGGCGAGAGCTTGTACACAGGAAAGAAGTCCTCAGTAAGCAAGATCCATTCTCTGTAATAAAGATGGGACCATGGGTAGGGTACAGTGTTAGTCTTTTGTCTATTGTAACCAAGAGAGAGGGGCCAAAATCCATGAGCATCATAGTTTCATGATGCTACACCTCTGGGAAAGTACCTTTATAGATCAAGCCAGATCAGGTTAGGGTTGACTCAGAGCAGGAGGGCAAGGAATAGAATCTAGCTCCTGGTAATTTGAGAATATTCCTCTCATACCAGGATCACTTCTTCAAATTTTCACTGCTGTGGCCATCAATGCCCACTGATCCTTTGGGAAGTGAATGGCATTGGGGGTCCAGCTCCTTGTAAGAGCTCTTAGTAGGTAATTGATGTCATTTGACAGGATGAGAAGCTGTCAGGAGTAAGGGAACATGATACCTGATCCAAATAGTGTGTCCCTTGCCTTTTTAAAAAGTTTGTTCTCTTGCTAGAACATTGTCCATACTTCTGCCATACAGCCTATCCCAGGCGCCACCTTGCCACATACGCCTTCTCTAATTCCAACAAAATACTATAGGCGTTTCAGCACGAACATGCGAGGTTGACATCACTTTAGGTAGAGTCACTGAAAAACAAGGTAAGTCAGCTGCCCACCACTGTCTGAAGCTCCCCAACGCAGCATCTCGTGTACTCAGTACAGGAGAGGAAGGACTGACCCCCTGGCACACACAGCTAAGATTCTGGGAGGATCCCACCTCCATAAAGCAGGTTTCCAGTCACCATTTTCTCAACTAAAGCCAGGACCATCAGGACAGGATGGGAGGGGAAAGGGGGAGGTGGATGTGACCTGTTCAATTCTTGCCAGTGCCGTGGTTTAATTTAACACCTCAGTTGCAAAAACCAGTGTTATCTTACTGAGAACAAAGGACAGGTTGAAAATAAAAAGAAAAACAAATTATGGATGCTTCTACTTGTTGATGTTTGGCTCTCCACTGTGATTGGAATGGGGATGTTTTGCTTTATATCTTGTGCTAGGTAACAGCCTGTGGCTTAATCTGGTTCATTTGAGTTGGAACTAATTTTCTAAATGTCTTTAAAAATTTAGAGAACTACCTATGAGTATAAATTTAAGTATCAAAATGAATATAATCAAGCTAACCCAGGCTTTGCTGTCTATCGATATTCTTATGTATATGTGTATCATGGTCATTTGTTGTTGTTGGAAGCCCACAAGAAGTGGAAATCACAGCTAAATATTTCTTTTCCTTGTTTACTGCCTTGAACAGGTCTCAATTGGCCAAGAGGCATGTTCCATGTGATCTGCTATTTGTTTTTTACCAGCTCTTTACAAAACAACTGGCTTCACAATGCAATATCTCTTTTAGAAATGTGTGTTCATACAAGCTAGCTAGAGAATCTTTCTTAGCAGCATTAAAAAAAATAATTGAACATGCAGGAGCCAACTGACAAGAATTTATGGTATCTTTTCTGGAATGGCTAGCTTTACCCCAGGGATAACCCTGCATAGCCTGAAAAAGGATTAGGGCAAATAAGTCCTATTTCGTTTGTTTACTTCCTCTTTGATGGATGCCCCATGACACTGTGATCCTTTGAATTAATGTCTGAGAGAAAAAAACATTGAAGGATAAATGAAATATTGGTTAATTCCATTATGCTATTTATTGACTTCCTGGCTGGGCTCAATCTGTCCCTGAGGGGTTCTACAGGGGAGCACATTTGATGGGAAATATAGATTGTGTGGTCCTAACAGCCCAGCAAAGGTAATCACAGGTCCTGGGGTTTGTCACAGAGGATATCAATCTGACAGTTAACAGAACTGGATAGATTCTTGTCCTTTCTCTCTGTGTCATGTTCATAGAGATTGGGTTAATATTTTGCAATTGGAGCGTTGTCCACAAGTTGAAAATTGTACTAGATAGAAGCCCCAACTTCAGACCTTCTCCTCATCAGTTATCCATGTAGAATTCTCCTTAGCCACCAGCTCCTCCATTGTAAAATGGTGATAAACATGGTCACCTCTGAAAGCTCTTGAAAACTTTGAGGCAAAATTCCAATGTCAGCCATTATCATCCTGAGGTGACTGTCTACCTCAGGATGCCTCCTCTTTTCCCTCTGCTAAACAGCACAGCAGCTGCTTCAACAGGGCTCATGATTTCTGGAGTTCCTTGTCTTTGTGATTTTTTATTTTCCTGCTTCTTGCCTATTACACAAGAAATCCTTTGTTTTGTTTTGTTTTTCAGTTTTGAGACAGGGTCCTCCTCTGTTGCCACAAACTCAGTCCTCTAGTGTCAGCTTCCCAAGTAGCTGGGATTACAGATCTGCACCACTGCCCAAGAGCAGACCTTCTGATGACCATAGGAAGCCGCCTACCTCAGCTCTTGTCTCAGGGGTAAAAAGCCAAGAGCTTTTTTGCTGAGCAGAGTGTAAGCACTTTTCACTTGTAAGAATCTAGGCTTGTTACCCACCTGATAGCCCTCTCTAGATGAATCCCAGGAGGGATAATTAAGGTAAAATCTGCAATAACACCTTTCATTGAACTTCTGGAACTACACGGAATTTTGTATAATTTAAGAAATACTTTACTCAATGATTTCATTAATCAAATAATGCCAATTAAAACATAGTTCTCCTTAATTATTGCTTACTCTGGTAAATAAACCATCCTAGTCCAGCCTGAATGTTGATTCTTTTACGAAACTGAATAAGCTTCCTTGCTTCATCTTATTAGATTTGATAAGTAACAAGGAGTTTCATCAGCTCTGCCTTAGGAGGCAGAAGTGTTAGTAGCAGTTAGCTGACCTTGATTTGCAAGAGTTGGACAACCCAGAAGGCAGTACAGGTTAAGTGTTGCAGAAAAGTCATACATATCTTGGTCATCACAGATCTTTATATGAATAATATGAGATTGAGAATTTGAAATACAAATCGTGATAAGCTAAGAACTCAGACTGCCAGACTTATGTTTGGAAGGCACAATACAGATAATCTAAATTCTTGCTACTCAAGATAGGGGTTGTGGTAGGCAGCATCAGCTGCTAGAAATTCAACTCAGAACCCCAGAGACTGCTGCTAACAAAACTCTCAGGGCATGAAAGGCACATTAAAGTTTTAGATGCACTGGTCTAAATCATTCCTCTTTTTTTTCTTCAGTTGAATGAAGTCATGGCAAGTCCAAATGAACTGTCCAAGAACAAACAAGAATCATCCTAGCTCATACTCTGGTTCTTAAATCCTTTGAATCAGTGAATTAGGAGGCACCTACTCCCAAAATCTAAATTGAACCCTCCAAATGAAATGTGCAATACTGACATCAAGCAATACTGATTCAAGGAAGGATCACATGCTTGATTACAATGAAATTTTGCTGGGCATGGTGACACACTCCTTTAATGCCAGCACCCAGGAGGCTGAGGCAGGAGGATCGCTGTAGGTTCAATGCCAGCCTGAGCTATATAGTTAGTTCAAGGCTGGCCTGAACTGCATAGTCAGATGCTGTCATAAAGAAACAAAGCAAAACAAAAAAAATTGTGCTGTATTTGCATACATGGGTTACTTTTCACCACAGTGCAGTCGCTCCCCTGATGGTAGTTTATTCTGACTGTGAGTAGAACACATGGATGCCATGAAAATTGAAACTGTTGGGTGAGAGCAGAGAGGAGTGTAGCTTCACATCCATGCGGTAACATAAGCCAGAACTGACATGGGGCCCACCTCAGGGCCTTTGTTTCCACTGATCCTTTGCCTGGGATTCTCTACCTCTGAACCTACGCAAAGCAGGATCCGTGCTATCATCTAAGTCACTCCATCTAGTGTCAACTTCTCACCCCACTCTGTTCCCCTCTGCCACTCTTTATACTGGTTACCTTGTTTTATTTGTAGTGGAATTACTGAGTTTAGCAATTCATTGTCTGTCTTCTCTCCAGAAGCATTTAATGAGAGAAGGAACCTCACTTTTATACGATCACATCCCTACTGACCAAAATGCGTGATTGACCCATGGTAGGTTCTCAGTGATTCATTGCTGAATGAATAAGTAATATAGAACAAAGTTTGGCATGGTCCAGGCTGGGATAATCACAAGGAAGATCTAATGTGTATCAACTCTTACAATGTGCCAGACACAGTGCTACATGTTTGCTTTGGGCACATTGTCTTATTTAACTTTTTATTATTAGCATTTCAAAATGCAAATGTTAGTGTTGACTGCTTGGAATTAATACCATTAGATTAGAGAAACTCACATGTGTGAACTTCACTTCAGGAACATTTCCTAGAGGGAAGCGCTGAGCAAGCTCCTGTGTGACATGGTCAGCACTGGTTGACCTTCTTGAAGATGCAGGCTGAACCAGTTGGACCAGGGAGACCAAAACCTCCAGTACTATGCTTGGGTCCCCATGCCAGTCTCTTCTGAGCCCATGAACAGGGACAACTAGACCTAGAGGGTTGGCTTAGGATGAAATGTCCTGACGCATTTTCCAAAGTGGCAGTGGAAACATGGCTAACTCTTGCCTGTCCCCCCTTACACGACTTATAGAGCCTTTGGTCACAGGAAATAACTTGTGCCTGGTGGACATGGCACCAACCAGAGGACAGTCCTCGGCCTTCTCTCTTTGCAACCAAGAAACAAAGCAAGCAAGCGTATTTTTACCCAATCAAGTTCGTTTTATGAAGCCTACAAAGATAGACAGGGCAGCAAATTTGTCCTCACAGCGGCAACTTTCCTTTCACTCATTTTTTCCTTCCAATTTAAAATTTCCCTAAGTGCTCAGTCTCAGTTTCTTGCTCCAGTTTTATTTCTGTGGGCTTCACAGATCCTTACCAAACAGCTGCGAGCGGCTGACTCAGTGGGACAACCCACCAGCTGACGGGGAAGTCAGCCAGCAAGACAGGTCTCTGAGGAGAAGCAGAAGGAGGGGAACAACAACTTGAGTAAATGCATTTCATTCCAGAAAAAAGTGTTTTAAAAAGCTGTTTAACATTTAAAGTTCTATTATTATTTTTGGCAGCATGTTGGGTCCATGTCTCTTTTTTGGCTACTTTTCTAGTACTTTATGTATTTGGAAGTAAAATTTGCAACTGATTTCAATAATATGAGGGAAAATTTTTCAGTGCAATTATGTAAGGTATTTAAATGTTATCTTGTATGCTTACCAGATAAACATAAATTAAAATGATTATATAAAATGAC
Source organism: Dolichotis patagonum (assembly GCA_004027295.1). NCBI lineage: Eukaryota > Metazoa > Chordata > Mammalia > Rodentia > Caviidae > Dolichotis > Dolichotis patagonum. The sequence continues at coordinate 80,430 of PVJX010003569.1, read as the reverse complement.
CTATCATGTTTATATATCAACTGGGCATCATGGCACACATCTGTAAATCCCAGCATTCAAGAGAATGAGGCAGCAGGATTGCCGCAAGTTCAGGGTCAGCCTGCGCTATACAGTTAGTTCAAGACCAGCCTGAACTGCATGGTGAGATCCTGTCTCAAAAAAAAAAAAAAGTTTAATATTGTAGACACAGAAAATGCCTTAAGCATTGATCACTGTAGAATTAGTTGTATAATTTTTTAAAAATCCAAAAATAATTAACTATTGACCCCAAATTAACTAATGCAAAAAACAGATGAGTAAGTCAGTCCCTGGGTGGCCCCTTCCATCACATGGTCAGTGTTAGAGCCTGCTATTTTTATTTGAGTAAACTTTTTATTATGGAAAATCTCAAACATATTGTAAGTAGGGTTGGAGGTGTAGTTCAGTGGTAAAGCCTGTGCTGAGCATATGTGAGCCCCTGGGTTCAATCTTCAATACATGCCCCCCCCAAAATAGAATCTATACCCATCATCCAGCTTCAACAATTTTCTATTTATTGATATGATAGAGATCATGATGTGGGACTTGTATCCACTGAAAAGGCAAATCAATTTTTATTATGACGAGGAGGAGTCTGTAACTGGTTATCCATATTAACTATTCAGAGATACAGGAAAATAGGTAATTCACAAGTTTAACTCAACTTTTACCTTAAGACATCAGGCAAAATAAGGTCAAATTCAGAAGTACTTGTCATGAGCCTGTAATGATCATGGATATTGTGGTAGATATGGAACAATCGTCATAATTTCAGAATATTAAGGTGTTTTCATTTTGCCTTCCATACATAATCTCCTTATAACTCACCTTTTTCAGCACCTTGAGATGCTGATCTGTTCTACATCAAAAGACCTCCTCATTATCTTTTAGATCTAAAAGATCCTCCCAAGTTCTCACGTGGTGGAGTACAATACTCATCAGTGAATATATCCATTGATGAGTTCAGAGCTGAATGTGCTAGTAGGTTGTGGGGCCTGGTTGGAGTGGGTCACCGCAGGTGTCACCTGGAAGGGCATATTCTTGTCCTAGGAGCCTCCATTCTCTCTCTTTCCTGGCTGCCATGGATACCCTTCACCTGTCCTTTCACTATGTCCCTCTGCCATTCTGTTTTTGCCTTGGAACCCGCCAATCATGGACTGAAAGTGTGAGCCCAAATGAACTCCTCATGCTTTGAATTGTGGTTGTCAGGTATTTTGTCTCAGCAACAGGAAAGTGGCCAAGACAGTCTTCCTGACCTCTAGGTTCTGTTGGTTTGAGCTAAGGGGTGGCAGGCAGAAGGACAGCAACAGGAAGTTGCAGAGTGGTAAACCAAGCAGAAAGGTACGTACAGGCTCATAGATGATGTGAAGCTGTGCTATAAAGCCTTAACTCTTCATCCAACTTTAGCTGATTCAAAAATCCAACATCATGATGAATGGGTGGAAAGCTAAAATCATGTCCTCTAAAATCAGGACCAAGACAAGGATGCCCACTCTTAGCACTTTTATTCAAGATAGTACTGGAAACCTTAGCCAGAGTGATCAGCCAAGAGAAGGAAATAAAAGACAGAAAGAAAAAAAGAAAAAGAAAGAAAGAAAAGAGATACAGATAGGAAAAAAGGAAATCAAATTATCCCTATTTACAGATGATATGATTCTATACTTAGAAAGGCCTAGAGTCCACCAAGTCTCCTAGAACTGATAAACATATTCAGCAAAGTATAAGGATACAAAATAAATATACAAAAATTTGGGTTTTGGTCACCAAAATTTGGTCTTTTATATCAATAGTGAACTTGCTGAGAAACAAATCAGTAAAACAGTTAATTCATAATAGCTCAAAAAAACAAAAACCAGGAATAAACCCAACCAAGGATGTAAAAGACCTCTACAATGAAAATTAAAAACATTGAAGAAAACACGATAGGATGGAAAGACCTTCTATATTTATTGATTGGCAGAATTAATATTGTTAATAATATTGTTAAAATGTCCATATGGCCAAATGCAATCTATAGATTCAGTGCAATCTCCATCAAATTACCAATATCATTCTTTACAGAACTAAAATAAGTCTTAAAATGCATATGGAAATACAGAAGACCCCCAAAGCAATCCTGAGCACAAAGAGCAATTCTGGAAGCATAACAATACCTGATTTAAGATATACAATAGAGCCACTGTAACAACATGGCATTTGCATAAAAACAGACACACTAAAGGAATAGAATAGAAGATGCACAAATAAACCCACAGGACTACACCCATCTGATTCTTGACAAAGGTGCCAAAAATATGTGTTGGAGAAAGAACAGTCTCATCAACAAATGGTGCTGGGAAAACTATCCATATGTAGATGATTGAAACTAGATCTCTATCTCACCCTGTATAAAATTCAAATTGAAATAGATTTTTAAAAACCCTAAATAAAAGACTTAAAACTTTTAACTTACTAGAGGAAAACATAGGGAAAATACTTTAAGTAGGCATAAGCAATGACATCCTGAATAAAACTCCAATAGCTCAGGAAATGATAGCAAAAATTGACAAATGGGATTGCATCAAGTTAAAAATCCTCTGCATAGCAAAGAAAACAGTCATTCAACAAAGTGAAAAGACAGTCTATAGAATAGACAGCTGCTTTTCTGACAGAAGATTGATATCTGTGTATATATAAAGAACTCAGAAAAATTTAACAACAAGAGAACCAATAATCCAATGAATAAATGGGCAAATGAACTTAACAGGCACTTCTTTAAAGAAATATAAATGGCCAATAATTATATGAAAAAAGCTGAACATCTTTAGCTATCAGGAAAATGCAAATCAAAACAACACTGAGATTTTAGTTCTGTCCAGTCATAATGACTATCATTAAAAATACAAAGAATAATAAAATGCTGATGTTACGGTTTGTGTTCATACGACCCCCCAAAGCCTCATGTAGTCATAGATGGGTCTTTTTTAAGAGGTGACTGCGTCTAGAGTGTGTGACACTGAAATTGATTCATGATCCAATTCTAGGCTCAAGGACACTAGGATTAAGGGTGTGAGTACTACTTGCCTTATGTAGCTTGGTTAAAATAGAAAGGATAAAAAATTACAGTCGTCCCTTGTTGCTTTGCTACCTTCTGCCCACCACGAACTGTTTCTCTTCAGCAATGCCCCTCTGTCAAGTGCCACTCTGCCTTGGAGCTAACCAACTACCGACTGAAATCTCTATGAAATGTAAGCCAAATAAACTCTTTTAACTTCGGGTGTTGAATATGTTGTCTCAGCAACAAGAAAAGAAACTAAGACAGCTGACAAGGATAAAGGGGAGAAGGAAGCCTTCTACACTATTAATAGAAATGTAAATTAGTATATGCACTATGGAAATCAGTACAGAGGTTCTTCAAAAAGCTAAAATTAAAACTACCATATGACTTAGCTATGCTTCTCTTTGATATATACCTGAAGTAGAGTCAGGAGACAATAACCAAGTTGCAGAATCATCCTTGGTACCCACCAGTAGATAAATGAGTAAATAAAATTACTCATTTTACATGCACACAATGTACACATGTACACAAGGTACATGTACACAATGGAGTATTATTCAACAGTAAAGAAGAATTAAATTACATCATTTGCAGGAAAATGGATGAAACTGGAGATCATGTTAAGCTAAATAAGCCTGACTCTGAAAGGCAAGACTGCATGTTTCTCTCATATGTGGAATTTGGAGGGGGAGACAACATGAGAGCAGAAAAGAGACTATTAAAGAAGAGGAAGAGTCACGGATTTAGCTCAGTAGTGCAGGCATCTGCTGGCAAGCATGAGGTTGTGAGTTCGATCCTCACTATTTAAAAAAAAAAAGAAGAAGAGGAAGAGGATGGTGGAGAATGAAGGTAAAGGAGGATAAGGGGAGGAGATTTTGATCAAAGTATGTGATATGCATGCTTGAGAATTTTGTAACAAAACCCACTGTTCTGTATGCTTAAAATGTACTAATAAAAACAGCATTAAGATGTTCTATATCACTAATCATTAGGAAATATAAACAAAAACTGTAAGAAGTTACCATTTCATACTCACTCTGATGGTTAGTACTGAAAACAGAAAACAACAGTTAAGGGTGTAGAAGACTTGCCAGTGTACATATAAAACAGTAGAGCCTCTGCGAAAAACACCATAGCAGGCAACTCCTCAGAGAATTAAACATAAAATTACCATGTGATTCAGTAATTTCACTATTGGGCCTATGACCCCCCAAATTTGAAAATATGAACTCTAACAGGTAACTGTACATCAATGTTCATAGCAGCACTACTCAGAAAAGTCTAAAAGAGGAACAAGCCAAAAGTCTATTTGTCAATAGATGACAATGAATGACAATGTCAATGAATAAACAAAATGAGCAATATTTCATAATCTAGTGAACTATTATTCAGTATTATAAAGGAGTAAAATTATGACACGTTACAGTATAAATGAAACTAAAAGACATTAGTCTAAACGAAATAAATCAAGCACAAAAGGAAAAATACTTTATATCATTTCAAGTAGTCAGATTCATAGAGACAGAAAGTATATTATGTATTTTCAGGGCCCGGGAGGAGTAGTAATGGAGAATTATTATCTAACAGGTACAGAGTTTCGATTTGGAAACATGAAGCAGTTCTGAAGATGGATGGTAGAGGTCACACACAATGTTAATACACTAAATGTCACTGAACTGCACACCTACAGATGTTTAAAGTGGTAAATTTTGTTATGTGTACTTTATCATATTTTTAAAAAATTATATGTAGACTTTGCAACTTCACGTACAAGAAAAGCTCTGAAACTTTGTTTGGAGAAGTGGGGTACACCAGCAATATCCTGGGTTAAAATCTGCTTCTTGCCTCCCCTCAGACCACCCCAGTGATAAGAACCAACTTCTAACTTCCTTTATTTTTTTGGTGCCAGGGATCCAACTCACGACCTTGCATTTGCCAAGCAGGCACTTACACCGTTGAGCTAAACCCCCGGCCCCAACTTCTAACTTCTTACCCCTAAAATATCTAGTCTTTCTTTCTTTTTCTTTTTAACTTTTATGTATGTAAATATGAAGTACACGGAGAGAGGCAAGACCCAGGAAGTTGGCAATAAGGAGATCTTTCCTTGGTGGGCAGGGGAGGCAGCTGACAAGGAGGACAGAGAAGGCAGGGCAGGCAACAATGAACTGAAACCACCAGCCCAGCCCAGGTCTTTCCAAGGGGGGCAGTGTGGTGCTCTCATTATGGAGACCTCTGCATTTCATTTCACAGTACAGTTACAAATACACTATCTCAAAGAGTAGTTACTAATTGGCAGACCGATTTTGAACCAGAGCTGCCTTCTTCTAACCAGAGCCCTGTAAGTTCCATCACAGCTGCCAAAGGCAGAGATAGATGGTTTTCCAGAAGACAGGACTGAAATGATCTAGCACACTGAGTTATGCTAGGGTAGCACGAGAGTAAATTCTTAAGCCGATACACAGGTCCGACGCACTATTCTTTTTTGCTTATCTTTCTTGGTTACCTTGACACTTTTAAAGGTTTTTGTATCATGACCATCTCAATTTGTTGGTTTTTTATAGAACCCTGGGAGTGGGTGGAATAGTTTTAAACCCATCTTATAGATTCTTAATTTGAGATACAGAGAGACCCTGACTTGTTTAAGTTCAGGCAGTAATTTGCCAGTCCTGAATTTGGTCCATATTTAAGGGTTCCTTGTTTTGGCTGCTGATTTTCATTATAGAGCAGCAATGACTCTGATGAGCCTTAGGTATGATTAGAATCCCAGCCAACCCTGAGCACTATGAACAAAACCCAAACCATTGCAAACCAGCTTCTTGCACAAGCAAGTTGTAGTTGAAAACAACAGCTTTTATAAAAAAAAAAAAAAAAATTAAAGGGCTGGAGATTTAGCTCAGCAGCATAAGCGCCTGCCTGGCAGGCACCAGGTTGTGAGTTTGATCCCCAGTACCAAAAAAAAAAAAAAAAAAAAAAAATTGGAGACAAAATTGGAAATAAATTCTTCACTAATTTGATTATTTTCTGCAAATTGGGGAAAGGATATCATCATTAATTAGATTTTAGAATCAAAAAATTCAGATGTACAGATCAAAATATTAATTACTTTTGCTCCTGTAGTTTCTCCTCTGCCAGCCAGCATCTCTGTGTGTCAGTTACACTTACAAGGAAAATGTAACCCTCCTGTAATGCAAGAGATTAATATCTGTTAGGGACTATCTTAGACACTTTCCTCGTTACTGAGACCTAATATCTAACTTGTAGGAGGAGAGGTATGCTTTACTTCACAGTTTCAGAACTTCCAGTCCATGTTTGGCAGGCTTTAGACAGAAACAGCATAGTGGACCCACCAAGCAGAGCATAGCTGCTCACCTCTCAGCAGCCGAGAGGCAGAGAGAGAAGGTAGGAGCTGGGAGGTACACCGTAACAGGTCACATCCCCAGTGACCCATCCTTCCTATCTAGCCCACTGCCTAACAGCAAGCCAGCTGTTATATCGCCCCATGATTCAATCCCCTTCCAAAAATCATGAGGCCTTGGGGGACATTCTCAGCCCAGGCCATAACAGGGGCCAATGGCATCTCTTTACACAGTTGATTATAAATGCCTCCTCATTCTCATTTCCAGCACACAAGTGCCTAATGCTGAACCTTATCTTCTAACCTTATTCATTCAATCAACAAATATTTTTTGAGTGGATAACATGTGAAACACTGTTCTGCTTTCTTGGAATATGTTGGTGACATATTTTTCCTCTAGAAGCTTACGCTCTACCAACTTTGAAGGTAATTTATAGCTAACATGGTGTTAAATGTGTCACTTTCTAAACAAAGGAAAAGAGGATTCCATTATAGTATTTTGATGTAGTTCTGGGTTCTAACTACAGCTTCTTAAAAACCTTATCTCCTGGCAAATAATGTTGGTAAAGAATATTAAAAGAGTTGCTGGGGATCTAGCTCAGCAGCATAAACGCTTGCCTTGCAAGCGCACAGTCATGAGTTCGATCCCCAGTACTGATAAAAAAAATTTTTTTTAAAGAATATTAAAACACTCCTATAAACTGAACCTGTTCTTTGAATTTTGGTCCTACTTCAGATGAGACAGTTGAGAATCTAGCAAGATACTACTCAAGAGATAACTACTCAAGATAGTAGTTAGTTCTTAAAAGAATTACTTTTCTGTCATTAGGCAAAGTGTTAAGTTAAATACGAAAGAAATAGTTCCTTCATAGTAGTCCAATTTGAAGAAAAATTTCTCTTTCAAGCTGTTTGAAGCATTATAATAACCATTCATATCTTATAAATTTCTGATACATTTCATTTTTCTATGCAGAGCTCAGTAAATGATGGAGATGTAAGAGGTCTTGGTGGAAATCAGGCAGAATGAATGGGAAGGGAAAGGAAACAATGGCAGATAAATTAGTGGCTTATATATAAAGAAGCATCAAGGTACACAAAAACAGAAACGTTTCTTTGCCTCTTATAATGCCTCATAATGTAGGCCAATCCTTGTGAAACTAATGTAGTGATGAAACTTAACTTTTGCAGTGAGGAATATCGTATTGAATCTAGGGTCTTGCATCTCCAGACAAGTTAGTCTTGAAACTTTTAAGAGACTATTTACAATTCAAGGGAATCCAAACTCTGAAACTGTTAGGTAGTGGGGGAGTAGTGTGGCTTGTTTTCCTTTTAAAAAATGTGTTGAAGTGTAGATATAAATGAATTCAGGAAGTACATTTTAAAAAGCAATGTAAAAATGTTGAGCTTTCATAGTTATTACTTTAAGTTTATGAATGTTCCAACTAAGTAAGTTAGGGCTTTATTTTCTTAAATAGTTACGTAAGATAATTACACATTCTATTTATTTTTAATTTTGAAAATTCAGCATAATTTAAGAGTAAATAGTTCACAGAGGAGAATACTATTGGGTACATCTCTATAACCATCATCTAAATTCTAATACATTTGCTGTTCTTTAGGCCTAGCTGTCATAAGAAATTGTATTTTTCTTGGTTTTCTAAAAAAGCAAAGTGACATTTCACTTGCATAATTTTTCAATATGGGTGAGAAGATGACAAGTAATTCATGGTTAGGAGGTATGCATAAGTTGAATTAAACTCTGGAATTTTTATTCCCATATCTTGTACCCTGAGCAACTACTTTAAAGATAACAACATGTAATGTATTTCCATAAATTTTTTAAAAAATGTTTGATGCTGCCATGGGATTGAAGCTGTTGCTTGTCCAAGGATTCTTGGATTTTTATTTTCAAAAGATAAGGTAATTAGGATTAATAACATGACCTTCGGGGGGGGGAGCCTTCATTGTTACAACTGTTTAAAAGATATTTTAACGAATTTTATTATATTTTCTGCGTTCTTATTATTAAAGACTTTTCCTTCCAAGGAACTTCTCGTTTTAATCCTGATGGGCACTTCCATTTAATTAGTGTGTAATCTCTTTAGCTAAAAGCTAGAAGAATAGCTTTTTCTAAATTAAATTTTAGAGACATTTTCTTAACCTTTGTCAATTGCAAACTGATGTCTAAAATACTGAGACGTGTGTGATAGAAGTCACAGAGACAGAAAGGCAAAAAAACCAGCCTGGGTTATCTTATTCTCATGAGCTTGATTTGTGTATGTGCTTTTTGATGGGGAAACATTGTTCAGATTAAAAAAAAAAAATTGCCATGAGCTGAACTACAGGTCTTCCATTTCCCTTATCAGTTTAAGAAACTGAGTTGAAGGAGGTATTGATTGGAATCCAAAGCAGTGAATTATGGGCCAAAAGAGCTTTTTAATTAGTAAAATTGCCAACAGCTTTGGTCTGGACCCCTACAGGCAACTTAGAGCATGGTTTTGTCCCACTGAAGTCCCTTGCCACAGTGCTCTGCGGAACTCCCACTCTACAGACAAGTAAATAAGATATCTCCATCACCAGCTGCAGGAGACCAGCCCCTTTTAATTCACCACTGCCCCTTCCCAAGACACCGCCTAAATATAAATCAGTAGGACCCTAACATTTGGTAAAGAGGGGAGAACAAACAAAATTAATCTGACTTACATTTTGTACCCCACCCCCATGCACACATACAATGTCTGACTCTCTGTCAGGAGCTTGACAACATTAGCAAAATTCAAACATTACTCTAACTGTACCTGGAAATATCTAGTTTTAGTCAACTATTTATTGCTTATCTTCATATTGGCAAAGTATCAAGTGTCAAAAGACACACTAGAGAAAGCAACATGAAGAACATGAATTTTTATGACAGCTAAGATTAAAAAGCTTTAGCCAGGAAACTATTTATAGTGTTTTGTGGGAATAATAAATGGTCGAAATTGAGTGCTCGTTCCCTGAGTCTAATGAAAATCATTGATCAAACTCATTTCATTTGGCAAATTGTTATGATTCCCTGATCACCAAACCTCTAATTCCTGGAAACTCAGAAGCCTTGAGTTTGGGAATGTGAATGAAGGAAATATGTCCTCCTCACAGTGCAGGATGTGGGAAAGGAAGAGGGTGCTGAGATCCTAGGTCTCGCTCACAGCCAAGCCTGAGAGGAGCTAATCCAGCAGCTGTTGGGTGCTCCATACGCTGGCTCTGGTTTTGGCCTTACTAATAATAGGCCCACCTGAGTCTCCATCCTCTGAGAAACCCCATATCCCATCTGACTATACTGACAACCCAGTATGACAGTGTATAGTTAGGAAAGGTTGGGCACAAATTGGTTTATTGGAATATATTGGGTGAGGGTTAGTAGAGAACATGCTGAAGGCTTGTCAGAAATATTGCCTCATCACTAAGCTTGACACCAAGGTTTATAAAGGTTTACAGCTCCTGTTCATTGCTGTAAGTCCAATTGTGATTTATATATGGCAGACTCTTTTGAAAGAACTGTGTCTTATTATAAAGCACTCACATTCTGGAGATTCTCCCCTTCAAAGGGAAGAATCTACCGTCCTTTTCTCCTTAAAGTTTTAAGTATAATTAGACAATGAATGAGAGACACACAAGTATCATAAGTGCATCTTAAAAACATAGTTGTTAAATAAAAATTGTTTTCAGTGAAAAATAGTGAACTGAGATTTAAACACAATAAAATATGTGTTCATTGTGTTAGTTCAGTTTTCCATCTGTATAATAAAATACCTGAGGTGATCAATTTATATAGAGAACAGGTTTATATCAATACACAGTTTTCAAGGTTCCTGCCCCTGATCTGTTAGCCCTGTTGCTCTCAGCCTGTCACAAGGGAGCACATCAGAGCAGGAGGATTCACAGAGCAAATTCACTCATCTTGCTGGGTGTGGTACTGCAGACCTGTAATCCCAGCACTCAGCAGGCTGAGGCAAACAAATAAGCAAAATGCTCACCTTATGACCAGAAAGAAAAAATGCATGTGTGTGTGTGTGTGTGTGTGTGTGTGTCCGCAACCTCCTTCAAGGGAACACCTCAATGACTTAAGCACTCCCACCTCCACCTATGGAGGGCCCAGAGCCCCACCTCCCACTAGTGTCACCCTAGCAGTCAAGCCCTTGACACACAGGCCTTTGGGGAACATTCAACACTCAAACTATAGCACATATTAACAGCACAAACATAAAACAAATAACACTGCCTGTTTTATAAGTATGCACACATGTCAAATTCTTTAGGATAATATGCCTATGGGGAGGAGGCCTGGGAGCAAGTGAACAGACTGGGAGATGAAAGGATTGAATGAAATAAAACATGCAAGCGCGAAACAGTGATGGGCCAGAATAGAATTCAGTCACCTCTGAGAATCTAAGGATCAAAAATAAAAGAATAAAGGAACCTTGTGATTTCTGAAGTAGAAACAAGGAGAGCTATAAGAAGGGAGGTCCCTGAGTACAGAGAAGGGAAAGGAACTCAGCTTATGCTTCCTTCTACATCCTTCATTAGGCTTCCCCATGAAGTCTGCAGAAGGGGCCATTCCTAGATCAAAGTTCAGCCAGCATTTTTCTACAGGAGATCTTATAGGAAATACTCCAGGCTCCACAGGCCAGATGGCCACTGCTGTGACAACTGAACCCTATTGCTATGGCTTGAAAGTAACTAGAACCAACCCATTGATAAATGGGTGCAACTATGTACTAATGAGTCCTTATTTTAAAAGAAATAAGCAGGACAGATTTGGGCTGTGAGCAATAATTTGCTGACCCCTGACCTAGGAAGCTAATCTTGATCAATTGACGTGGCTTCCACTTATGGAGGGCCCAGAGCACAGTCTCCAAAATGATTCTGTCGTTCAGAATTATGACCTGTGAGAATACATGCAAATGCACCAGGCTTATTTAAATTCAGAGAAAAAGAGCCAGAGGTCCACGGGGACTTCCATGGTAATAGAATCTCAGACACTCTAAGCATTCAGTGCTGAGATAAATAACCTGTGGGCAGGGTTCGCATTGCTTTTCATTTGATCAAGTCAAGAGCATGTTTCATAAGCAAATGCAAATGTTCAAGAGATTTTCAGTGTTTGCAGCAAGTGGCACGAATTTACATCTTGGGTCTCTAAACAGAACTGTGCACCGGGCTCCATCTCTGCTTTGCTCAGATATCCTTTTGGTCCTGGGAGTCTCATTCTGAGAACTCGTGCACTGGAGAAGAGGCAGTCCACACAGTAGCTATTTAAACCCTTGCCTGCCACTCATATTAAACCTAAGACAAAAATACAAAATGCTCAATGTGATCATTTCTAGATAAATAGACCAATCAAGCTCTGTAGATTCAAGTAGAGTCATCATCAGAGTGATTTTCATGATACCAAAGAAAAAGATAAACAAAATCAAGTTCCTGGACTGCTTTCACCTCTGCCTGCCCATTTGCTTCCAGTTGCTAATTATTGTCTTTGGAAGCATCTGTCCTGGTGTTGCTGCCTGCCCAGCAAACATTTCAGATTCTTTCTGGTTACCAAATCCTGGCTGTCTCTGAGCAAAGGGATGGCTTCCTCTGGCACAGTGAGGGCAGCCTATACCCTGATGTGGCTGACATCTGAATTCAGTCCTGTAATAATGCACTTTTCCAAGACCATCCATTTGTTTCAAATTATATTTCTAAAGCCTCTGCCTTGAATTTACCCACAAAATCACCCAGGAGCCCCCAGCTAAGAGAGAGGTGAGGAGAATCATTGTCCAAGCATACACATCTGTTGGGGCCCATTAAGATTTCCACTTCAGGCTCTGTATACCCTCATGATGACAGGGAGGGAGTTCTTCAAATAGATGCAGGGGAGTACATTAATAGTTAATGTCTCTAAGGACCTTGTATTCCCATGTCTGGCTATAAATTCAGAATATTCAAAGACTGAAGTTGTTCCTGAATGAAACACATTTTGTTAATTTCTGAACCATGGGAAATCATCCTCCATAGGGTTAATTTACCTCATTTGAAAGTGTATTGTTAGGTAAGAGTGCTGGAATCTCAATGTAACTGTTCATTTCCCAATAAATAAAAGTCATCTCGATTATAACAATGCTAAAAATGTTCATTGTGGCTCCCTCACATGAAGCCTGGGGTTCTCGGTTTACAGCCACATATTTGCATTTCTTATGTTTTGCAGGAATGAAGGGAAATATTAACTTAGAACTGCTGAATAGACTCTGTCTTCCCCTGTTTCTGCCCAGATCCACCGCTGCTGTGGTTTTCTCTGCTCTACCCTCTATTTTGCAGTAGTTCTTATATCTGCACCCTCCCTGCTGACCCCGGATGTATGCTCTTCCTCTTCACAAATCTGAATTTCCCTAGAGGAGAAAAGACAAATGTTCCTCTCCCTTTTGAGGTACAAGGGTGACAGTGTACTTCAGAAAGAAGCAGAAAAACACAATTCATGTGAATACCCTAGACAATGCATTTAAAAGAGTGACAAGAGCCGGGGATTTAGCTCAGTGGCTTAAGTGCCTGCCTGGCAAGTGTGAGGTCATGAGTTCGATCCCCGGTACCAAAAAAAAAAAAAAAAAAAAGAGTGACAAGATGATGGCTAGTTAATAGTCATATGATTGGATAATATTGTTGGGTGCTTACAGAATGGAAGTCACTGGGCTGAGCCTTTGTGTGTACAGTATTTTGTCCTCACAACTCCATGAATAAGGTATTAGTCGAATACCTTTTAGATGGGCAAACTGAGATTTAGATAAATAATTTACTTCGGGAAGATAGCTAACAGTAGGGGCAGAATTTGGGATCAAGGAGCCTGATCCTGTCTTTACAGCAGGAAAATGAACAAAAAATGTAGAATTTTCATCTAGCCACTCTATGTAACTTCTCAGCCTACAGTATCCCAAATAGGATTTACTCAGTGGAATTTAAAATACCAGTGAATTAATCATGCATCACCTTATCATGAAACCAACCTGTCTGTTCAAGTAATGTAAACTCAGGTTATTCTTAGCAGAGGAGTAATTATGAATATACATGATTCACAGATGTAAATGGTGGAAGTATTAATACATTTTTCTTGAATTTAATCTTGTACAAAATATCATCAAAAAGGGGCATTTTGATATCTCCAACCTAATCTTTTAGATGAAATAGAGTTTTGCTTGTCTTAAATGCACATGTGACATAAATCCTCAGTGCAATAGCACCTGGACATTATTTTGATTTTTTTTCAACAGAAATGTCTGCTCTTGGTCTGCTACAAAGATGCCACTGAGCTATTTGTCAAAGAGGTGTTTTTCTAGGCTATTTTCCTGTTGTCCTTTGGGAATATGGCACATGGAAGAAGTGACCAAAATGGGTTGGGATCGCAGAACTACTTTTGGAACACAGAAAAACTAATATATATATATGCTCCAATATGAAGATCTTGCTCCAAGGGCATTGTTGTCTCATGCAGTTAATTATTCAAAGACAAACTTACACAAACTGACAAAACCCTGGAATAACAACAGTATGAAGAACTGACCTTTAGAGCTTTGTAGGGATTAGGTGGTGTGCAAAGTATTTTACACATATTCAGTGATTCCCACAGACTGGGTTCAATATGCCCTCTTAACAGGTGAGAAAACTGTGGTATAGTGAGGCAAAGCCCACAGCTGGCAAAATAGTAGTGCCAAGATTTAAACACAGATCTTATTGATATTTAGTCCTCTAAATGAGTGAGGTTGACTGCTGTGAGACAACCAGAAGTGGTGGGGCTGTAACAGCTGAAGAAAACATAACCTAGTAAAGATGAACTGCTCCTACCTTCAGGAAAACATGCAGGCCCTGGCAGCCAGGTCATTTGATTTGTGCACAGCAGCTGCAAATCGGGGAATGCACTGCAAACTTCCCTGATATTTAAATGTTGTCACCTGGTTTCATAAAAGCACCTGTAGGGTGGCAGCTGACACCTGTGGCTCATACTGCGCTCCTGGCTGCCATTTTTCCCCTCCCCTGCCCTGGCATCCTCCATACAATGTCTCAGTTGCATGTGCTGGCTCTCAATATTCACCTTCTGTGTGGCCGTGCCTAGATTCAACTCTCTCTACTTTGACTTCTGGAACATATGATGTTAAAGAGTGGAAGATGTGGTGAGTGAATGTAATTCCAACACTCTGAGAGGCTGATGCAGGAGGATCCAAAGTATGAGCCCAGACTGGGAAACATAGCAAGATACTATCTCAAAAAAAAAAAAATTAAAATTAAAAGGGCTGGAGATGTAGCTTAGTGTGCTTAGTGGGAAGGCCTTGGGTTTAACCCATAGTACAGGTGTGGGGGCAGGGGTGTGCCCACAGTGCAGTTTCCCTTCAATTCCTAACTTCTCCTTACCTAGAGCATTTCTGCTCTCTTCCTATTGCATATTCAGCTTCTTGGGAAGAGACTCAAAATCTTGTAAATCAGTTCACTCTTTTACCTCCCCCCAAGACTGAGCTCACCATTCAAATATTTATTGAGTTAAATATAAAAATTGCAGAACAGGTGAAGCTTGTCTTTGGACTTCTATTAGAAGACAAGTTCAGTTGCTTTAATAAAGAACTAAGTATACTATTTACTATTTGCCTCTCTAAACTTTAGTGTCCATATATATTAAATGGGAAAAATTCCATACTACAGGAACCACTTGAGTGGTGCAGATTGCTGGTGCATGGGAGGTGCTTGGTGGAGGCCAGTGACCATTCTTACAGTAACGTTTCACATCGCACATGGGATTTAACAGCAAAACCCACAGGTACTAAACAGCAGGGAGTCCTTGAGGACAAGGGTTGTCAAAGTTCTCTTTCAACATAAGAAAACTTTGTTTTCATCCCTAATTAGAATTCTGTACCTAGTTAATGTGTATTTTCTTTCATAACAGAAATATGAACAAGTTTAAATAATGAATTGTTCAATTACCCTCTCTATGATGGGCTGAACCGTGACTCAAATTCATGTCATATTCTTAATTCTGGCTACCTCTGAATGTTATTAAGAGTTTTTAGAGTGATAATTAAGGTCCAATGAGTTATGTAGAGAGTGGATATAAGGTTCAATTTAATCTCACAAGTGTACACATAAAAGGAAATGTGGGCAGGTGTGGTGGTGCATGCCTGTAATCCCAGCACTTGGGAGGCTGAGGCAGGAGGATTGCCCTGAGTTTGAGGCCAGCCTGGGCCACAAAGTGAATTCAAGACCAGCCTGGACTGCTTAAAAAAAAACAAAAAAAAAGGTGGACATACTGTACCAACAGATACCAGGGATACATGAACACAGACAAAAGGCCATGTGGGAGCCCAGCAAGAAGGCAATCACCTGAAAGCCAAGGAGAAAGGCCTCTGGGCACCCAAACCTGCCAATACTCAGATCTTGAACTTGTAGACTCCAGACTGTGAGAAAGAAATTTCTCACAGTTTAAGTCATCCAGTCTGCAGTTTTGGGCTGTGGTCACCCTAGCCAATGTAAAAGAAGAAGTCTTTTTCTTTTTTACCATTCTAAGTCTTTTGCTGGGTCCCCTATATCAAAAAATAGGATAATAAGTTACTGATTAAATTTATTTGTTATGAGTTTTATGTGACACAGGAGATTTCATAAGATAACTGAGACTCAAAGAAGCAGTTAAGATTGACAGTTTATATACTGACTTGGACAAAGAGCAGTAAATTATGAAAAAGTAACAAGACAAAAGAACTGAGCTAGGGCAGTTAATCATGGAGAAGTACCAAGGAAAGGATCAGTCTACCAACCATTTTAGGCATACAAGGTGGCATATACCCATAATTGTAGCTTTTAAGAGGCTGAGACAGGAGCATCATTGTGAGTTCAAGGCCAGCCTGGACTACATAGCAAGACCCAGTCATGCACACACAAAAAATTCAAACAAACAAGTATTGTTTATATTCCCATCATTGACAAGAGTGTTCTTTCCTCCTACAGAGGAAAAACATCTTCCATGTGGGGTTTTACCTATATTTTCAGGAAGACAAAGACAAGATCAGAGTTTTATGGACAGCTAAACTAGGTATAAATATTATAGACAGTCAGACAGGTCTAGGCTCTCAAAAGAGTCAGTGTGGAAGATGAGAACACATCAAAACTGTGGCTGAAGGTGCATCTGAAGAAGATTAAAGTCACAAAGACCAGATTTACATACCTCCCTATGGAATAAATGGAAATTTGAGATTACTGGTACCTCCCTTTTGAGATTTCCTGTATAAATAAACCATTATCTCATTAGGGGTGGGATGGGCCATCCTCTCCCATCCCCTAAGACTAAAATTTATGTTAAGACAAACTCTAACACTAACCACTAAGATCAAGACTAAGGCTAAGACTAAGATTAAAAACAAGACTAAAACTACAGATTATCGGTTGAGGTTAATGATATCATCTATGTACACTTGCTATCTGACTTGCTTCCCCATTGAATCAATATTAACTAGTCAGCTATACTTGTAATCTTATTGGTTGGTCATAAGTTTGTCCCACATTGTACCCACCTCATGATTTTGCTCTACAAAACCTCTTTTGAGAAGTAAGCTCTTTGCCAACACATTTGGGACCCTTCCTGTCTCTCAGGAGTTATTCCTATTCCCCACTCCTATTCCCCATGCCTTTTCCCCCATTCATTTTCCTACCCCTAACCTCTTGTACCTTACAATACCTTTTTCTATTTTAGGAAACATGAACTTGACATATCAGACATCTAGCAGGTTGAGAGTTACTCTTACTTCTCATATATCATTTGGAGGTCCTATCTCAAGAGCATCCTTCTTGCACCTGATGAATTTCAAAGAGATTTTAGCTCAAAAGAATTCTTACTCCATAGTGGCATATTTTGAGGTGGCAGTACCTACTGTCCTTCCCAAACTAATACCCATTTCCATTTGGACCTTAGCTTCTGTTGAGTCATATAGCTAGTAGATGGAAGAACAGTGAACTTTGGAAATAACAAGTTTCCCAAAAGTCTGTTCTCTGACCTGATATTGGGGATCGCTGAGGCCATGACAGGTCCTGTCAGTGATGTGTCTGTGCTCATCATGCCTCATCCCTGAGTACATGCCAGTCAGATTTTAAACCCTGCATGCAGAGGGTTTTTTCCCTGTGGCTGAAATCTACTCTGTCATTGTTCAAGGCAGACTGGGAGCACCAGAGAACTGATGGCCAGTGATTGGTGATATAGGAGACTCCCAACCTGCTAGATGTCAGATGCTCCAAGGAACAATGGGGATTAAGAGTAGGAAAGGTTTATTGAAGGAGATATAGGACACACTTAGGAGAATAGAGGTGCTCAAAGGAATGAGACACACACAGATGGGAAGTGGGGGTCTTTTATGTGTTTTGGGAGGTGTGACCTCACATTAATTTCTATTTGACTTAGCTGCCTATATCAATGGGAGTATAAACACTCCTACTCCCTTACTCTCTATGCTGGCTTCTACTTTTCCAGCAGGATAAACTCTCTTCACACACACACGTTATCTTTCTTGATGACAGGCCTTTTACTGATTTCCATGTGTACCCCTATTGAAGTTCTCCATTCTTCTACTGGTGCTCCTAAGAGCATCTCTCAAGTAAACTATAAGCACTCAAGTTCTAATTCCAGGGTGCAATGCTAGGGGAACTAGAACTAAGAAACATACTTTCTGGCTACCCATGTGTGTAGACATAGCCACGATATTTAAAGCTGCTGTGGCCCTCACTGCAGCCTTCCTAATTTGAGGAGTTAACACTTGGCATTGAGTTATTTCTGGAGTCAGTGATATTGAGGAGGCTCCTGAGGTTACCTCATGTTCTTGTCCTGTGCCTCATGCCAAGATCTTTGCTTCACATCAACTGCTCTCCATCTTTTCTTTCATAAACACAAAATACCGACCCTTTCAATGCTATAGGCTTTTATTTGTGTTGAATTTATATTTTGGCTAAGTGTTTTTATATCAGCATTGTAAGATTTTAATACTTTGTCCTGTGGTTTGAGCCAGATATTTCCTTAAGAGGGTTCTACAAAATCTACTGTGACGTTTGGTTTGTCAGAGGGTAGGGGTTAATTCTGAATAAGAGTCTAAGAGGATGTGACAGACTAAACTTCTTAGGAATGGTACGAGCCATTCTATGTGCATGGTAAGGCTTTGGCTAAGTTTCTCTACCTCTAAGCCTGTTTTTCACTTATGGTTTGACACAGTGTGTATCAGAATCAGTACTTCTCAGAGACCACTAAAAATGATGTTAAGGACACTCTACCTTAAGTAACTTTCAGCTTTCTGGTGTACATTAGCCCTCTGCAGTGTATTTAGGCCCCAGCCTGGTCATTTTGGAATGAGGCCAGCATTGGGTTAGGCCTCAGGCAAGTCCATTAGGAAAACCTAACCGACCATGCATTTAACCCCTTCAAGTGTTTGGCCAGTGAAATCATTCATCTTCGCTCCTTCTGGAAATGTACAGTCACAGAGGCCATCTCTGTTGCATCTTTTGTGAATCTCTTATATTGGTGCATAAATCCTAAGAATTATCACCAGTCTAGGGGATTTACAGAAAACATTCAGTGGTCCACTATTATGGGTTTTAATCAGTAGTTACACTTTACAGAGTCAAATGCCAGAACCATCACTTTCAAGGACTGTGGCTGATCCACACCACACATCTCGGCCAATTTATTTGTTTTCTGCTCATTTACCATTAAAAAGGAAACAAAATTGTACAGTATGTTGTTATTTTCCCTCTCATAATTTAGAAAAGTCTTCCCTCTGAATTGATTAAATTCAAAGGGAGGGAAGATTTCAAATCAGCCCTGAGCAAATCCAATAACCCATGGAAATCCACCCATTACATTTCAATGGACTTCCTTTGAAGTAGGTCATTCTGTAAAACTTCGGTCTTAATCCTGTCTTCAGTTTAAACATGTTTAGTCAGATAATTTCTCTAGCAACCTGTTCGGGTATTAGTTCAGACCTAATGCAAAAGGAATTAGCAGAGATGAACTGTGAGGCATAAAAGCCCTTGTTTAGTTTTCCAGAAATTGTTTTCTACAGTTTGAAAATGTTTTTTTTTTTACTTTAAACAATTTATATATTTAACTGAAATGTCATACACTGCTTCCCATTTATTTTGATAAAAAATTTTTCCCATACTGATTTAGAGAATCTTCAAACCAATATAAATATTTCGTAAATATTTGGTCACTTGGGTATACACCTACTCAATGCCACACACATCTTTTAACAAGAAAAGCACTGAAGATTAAAGACTGCACAGTGAACTAGGTACAGTGAGAATCTATCTGCTCCAAGTGTTTGTTTTTCTGAGGTAAAGTCACCACACACCTGTTCAAGTAAGAAAATTATCCCTGTAATTCAGGACATTTTTTAGAAGCAGGGCCTAGAACACTTAGCCACTGATTAGGTGCTGTATGGCAAAGCTACATCCCCAGCTTATGCCATGAATTCATAGTGAAAAATTCCAGCAACCCAGGCCCCTTCCCATTAGGTCTCACAAAGTGTGCTTCTCTCAGCAAGACAGGCTGGTGCTTCAATTGAGCCTGGGTATCTTTCTCTTTGGCTTCTTCTTTCTTTTTTTTTTTTTCCTGGTCATTTTCCTTGATGCATTTCAGAAGCTATCTTGATTCTTTGGAGTGTTTAATATGCTCCGTATCCCCATTAATCCTCTTGGCAAGTAACGTGCCCTTAACTTGCTTACTTACAATAATGTCAGCAGCAGGCTGGGTAACTCTTCCAGTTTTGCCATGGTAACATCTGCGTGGCATTCCTTTTTGAGTGGTACTCATTCTTTTTATGTCTACAATATCAGCATGTCTGAAGATTTGCCTATATGTGGCCAAAGGAACAACCCAATGTTTTCTAAAAGACCTCTTGAAAATTGCTGGCAAATTACTAGAAGATGGCAAATTCCAACCAAAAGGTTTTGTTTTAATAATGGTGAAGGAGTTTTTTAGATAAAAAAAATCTGACATTATCTTATCATTCCCGGTGAGAACACTGATCACCAAAACTGCACTTGCTGGGGTCATCTTTGCCTAAATCGTTTCCTTATCTCCCATATCTGGTATCATCGTCTTGTGGGGGTTTTGTTTCAACATGTTTCAACTCTTCCTTTCCTTTCCATTCCAACTTTGACTGTTTTGCAGTATAAATTGTTTTGTAGTTGATGTTGCCTCCCCCAGAACCATTATGATGCCTCCAAATGGACCTGCTTCACACTAATTTTCAATGTTCTAATCACTTTAACACCTGCTTCTGTCATGTCCCTCCCCAGCTTAGAAACAAGCCACGGTCCCTGTGCTTCTCTCATACCTATTAGTGTTCTCTGCCTGACTTCCAAGACCCTCTATAATCTAGCCTATCCCACACACCCCAGCATATTTATGTTTTGATTTCCCAACATATTTTCTAAGTCAATGGATTTCTAAGACCAATGAATGTTTGTTTGCAGCCTGGGTTTTGCCAAACACCAAAGGGCTTCATTCACAGAGATTCCCCCTCTAAATGACAGTCCCTGACGCTGCACAATAGGTAGCCCTGGTAATCACTACTGCCATGACTTTGTTCTTTCCCATTCCTGGGCTAATTTCTCATCTTTTAAAACTTGTTTAGCTGAGATGTCTTCCTCAACTATGCCAACTTTTATTCATTTTCTCCCTTGAATTTCTGAAAGTCTTATAAACTCTTGCACCCAAAAGAATTTTAGGAGAGCTCCTCTGCCACAGAGGGCACTAACCCTTGACTTAGTCATCTTTCCATTTCACAGCAGAACACAGATGAGCTTGGTGACTATTTGAAAGTTTGTCTTCTTTTTAAATGATTGTTTTGAGTCTCTCAATTATATTCTAAGCTCCTTTAGGGACTAGATTCTGCCACCTGCATTTGTAGCTAACACACTACTGAGCATGGATGGAGTTAGCGCTCTATAAATATGGACATAACCTATAATTACATTAGAAAAAAAATTGAAATCTTAAGACAAAATCAACTTTATATCTTATTTGATTCCAAAGACATCTAACGTGAACTAAAGGTGTGATCTGTAAGCAGACAAGGGCCCTTCTAGGAACCTTACAAAACAGCCCAGACAAAAGAAAGAATCCATCCTTTTTAAATGAAGAATAGTAAAGTAGATTTCAAGCAAGGCAGCTTCAATTATTTAGAATACTGAGTAGCTTTTCAGGGTTATTAGTATGCAAACTATAAAGCAGAAAACCTAGAAAAGCGACATCTTTCTCCTCTTTTTAGGGATTGAAATTTTATAAGGATTACCTTTTGTCATGGAAGAAAATTATTCTAAATACATACTTAACAGTAACTGTGAGGGGTCATAAAATCTCTGGTAAATGCTTGAGAAAAAAATAGCCCTCAAGTCCTGCCATCCTCTTTGTCTTTTCTGGAGAATTCGAGCTGCCTTAGGTAGGCAAATACAATACTGAAACAGAAAATAAGTCACCTCCTGAAGACACCTTGTTGTTTTCTGCCTTTCCAGTTTACTTCTCACATAATTCTATACTGATTGTCATTTCTTGGCAGTATTTTTAGGATTTGATTATAAGCAAAGTGTAGGATTTCCACTGGCCTTTCCTGCACCAGCTGCCTCCAATCTTTCCCAGTTCACCTTGCCAACATGTACTGGTCCACCTCACATACCTCACTCTAGAGTACGACCTTTGTTCATTTTTACTTTTGACCTGTAAGTGGCGATGATGGGAAACTTCCATTTGTAACAGACATCTACTAAGCTAAGGAGCAATCCTTCAAATTGTAGTTGAGTTCATAATTAATGCCTCAGTGAAAATAGGGCAGCTTACATCTGTGTTTGGTTTTGGCCTGTCTCTGCATGCTACATTTAGGAAGTTAGGCTCTGCCCCAAAATGCTGTAGGCCTTAGAAGATTTCCTCACTTGATTGCATACTTTAAAAATTTGATAAAGCCTATGTCTCTTCTACCAGAAAAGTACACAGGTATTTTTGTATCATTGCAGACAGTTTTCCGCTTTTCTAAAGACCATAGACCCAAAATAAAATAAATAATGAAGATAATCTCTTACACTTCTATACTCTTGACTGTGGCAACACTATGTTAAATGTAATCTATAGAATAACCCATTTATTTCAACAAAAGTCCTATGAGGCAGCCCCTGTTAACCCTATTTTGTAAATGAGGGAACAGGGGCCAAATATTTGACCCATTCAACTTCACAAAACTGGCTAAAGGTAAAGGGAGAACTGAACCCAGCCAGTCTGGCCCCAGAGCCCATCCTATAATAGTGCTGCTTATTTAGGGTTAGAAACCAGGAGGAAAGATGATAACAAAGAAAGGAGGTTAGATAACATGCAACAATGAGGCCAAACCTTTCCTGTGATTTCATAGTCTTTTCAATTTATTTCATGTTTTTTTTTCCTGATGTCTACATGGTGAATAGAGACCCAAAAATTATCTTTCCATATATCTTGAGGAAAACTATTAAATCTTGACAAACAATAAGCCTTGTTGATCTTTTGAGTCTCCTGTTTAAATAAGTACAAAGTCTATTGTAACCATTATGAAAAGTACCTGAGAGTACGTTTCCAATCTACATTTTAGAAAGTTAAACACTGTCAGTTTTGATCTGCGTCATAAAACTGTAGCTTCACACAGTGGCTCACCCCGGAGAGAACCATGTAAGTAATGGGGAACTTACATATCAGCCCTCAGGAATCTGACAAAGAGGAGTCGAAGATAACAAACTTGTAGGTGAACCAGTGGGCTATGGTAGATCCTGGTTTGCTCTAAATAGAGAACTGAGTCAGAGGCTCTCAGCCTTGACAATGAAGGCTCTGACATTTTATCAGGACTACCAGGAACACTATGACTAACAGCTCTCCTCACTTCTAAATAAATAGATATAACAGAGCACCTAAAGATGAAAAGATATAGTTAGCAGCTCTTTTAATAGCGGCAGAAATAAATACCCTTTTTAAGAGCCTTTTCCTTGAGCCCTCCGTCTTCAGGGCCCAGATGGTCCAGATGAGTGTCACATCTAATTTTATTTTATTTATTTATTTGGCAATGCTGGGAATTAAACCCAGTCTTCACACATGCCAAGCAAGCTCTCTGTCACTGAGCTATAGCTGAAGTCCACAGTTAAGTGTTTAAAAACTTCTTCACTGATGCTTTTATTGATATTAAGATTGATTTAGAAATGAAGCATTGATATAAGCCTTATACTTTCTGTTTATCAGGTTTGATATAAAGCTTTAGAAAATGAAAATAAATTTGGGAAGTAAACCAAACTCATTTACAAAACTTAGGCGCTTATAAAATTATATACAAATTTCATGTGAGTGTCCAGTAAACACGTACATGTGTGTAAGTATGCATGTTCGTTCAGAGATCATTTTGGTTAAGTACCCACTGTGGAATTTTTTGGTTGACAACATTTCTGAATACAGAACAGGTGAAGATTATTAACAAGAGCTAACACATGTATATACTTATCATTTACAGGGTGTTTTCACAAGCATTGTTTACTTTGGGCTTTGTAACCACTCTGCACAGTGAGTTTTATTATCCTTATTTTATAGCTGAGGAAAAGGCTCAGAGAGGTGAAGTGCTCGGCTGAGGTCAAAAAGCCAATAAACGATCACTGTGAGACTTGACCTAGGCTTTTCGACTCCACATTCCATGTTTGCTCTACTACCCTCAACTGGGTTTAGAGTACAAAGGATGAGGAAGTTATATTTTGATGGTTGGCAGTAAAGAAGGTGTTTCAGGAATAACCTGTCTGAAGATTTGGAGTTTGCCTAGAGGGGGAATATGGGAGGAAAGAAAGTCAGGGAAATTCAGACCGAGATCAGAGTTTGTACATTAGGGTTATATGGTTTCTCTGAGTCTCACTGGGAACTAAACACCAGCACTAACAGCCACACTTGAGGGGCGATTTACTGCCTTAGAGTTTTGGTTGATAATTGCTCTAATAATTTCAACAACCTATAAGTTATTTACTTATTTGAGTAATACAAGTACTCAATTTTTTTTTTATTTCAGGAGAACTTTTACACTGTTAAATTTTATACAACTCCAAAAAGGTTTTATATAAGTAGTTGCTATGGATACTTACCATATTAAAATTTAAAGCTGAGGAATTTTTTTGTTTGGTTGGTTTTTGTTTTGTTTTGTTTTGTTTTGCTTGTTTTGAGACAGGGTCTTGTTATGTAGTTCAGAATGGCTTGAACTTACTATGTAGCCCAGACTGGCCTCAAACTCACAGTGATCCTTCTGCCTCAGGCTCCTGAGTGCTGCTGGGACTAGAGACATGTGCCACCATGCCTGGCTAAAAATGAGTAATTTTTACATATTTATTTATAAATTTGTTTAATAAAAAACCAATTTTATGGTACTAGAAATAATATACTTTATGAAATAACCATTTTTCAAAATAAAACCAAATTTAGAGGAGTTGCAGTGTTTTGAGTTTCTGTTAATTCTTCTGTCTGGCTTTAGAAGCAGCTGGGTTCTCACATCTGTTCCAGCATTCTTCTGTCTGATGTAACACCATCCATGTATAGATTTTGGAAAACACCAGTGTATATCATGAGAGAATGAAAGCAAAGAGGGTACGTGACATTTTACTATTAATAAGAAAGTAGCTTAGGACTGGGCATGTAGCTACAAGGCAGAGCTCTGGGTTAGCATGTGTGAGGCTCTGGGTTTGATCTCCAGCAAAAACCAACAAACAAACAGATGAAAAACAGGTTTAGTGTCTCTCTCTCTTTCTTTGTCTCTTTCTTTCTTTCTTTCTTTCTTTCTTTCTTTCTTTCTTTCTTTCTTTCTTTCTTTCTTTCTCTCTTTCTTTCTTTCTTTTTCTCCCTCCCTCCCATTTTGTCCTGGGGATTGAACCCAGAGTCTTCACACTGAGTTATGCAGTCTCCCCAACCCTTTTATCTATTTATTTTAAAATTTTGAGACAGGTTATCTCTAGGTTACTAAGTTCCACAGGTTGGGCTCCAACTTGAGATCTTTTTGCCTCAGCTTCCCAAAGTGCTGGGATTGTAGGTGTGCACCACAAAGCCCAGTTAGTTTAGCATTATTTTTAAAAGATCTTTGCAGGAGCCCTGGAAGGGTCATGAGTAAATCTGTCTTACCCAGACCACATTGAAAGTCCTTGCCCTATATCTACTTCAGTATGCACAAGGGCCAGTAAAATAACTGCATCTTTTATTGAAAGGGATGTTACGGGTCACCTAGCTCAATTATCCAACAAGTCCTGCCATGTGAAGTCCACTTGAAGCTCCCCATTTTGCAAGAATAGCAAAAATTCTAGGGTTCAAAAGTACTTTAAATGACAGAAAAGCCTTTATTATCTTTGGGGGGAAAATATCAAATTCTTTTCTCTCTAGTGTCCCCTTTTGATCTTAAGTACACAGAGTGAGTCCAGTTCTTCACATTCAAAAACGTTGTAAGACAACTTCCACCCCAGGCATGGTGGTGCATGTTTGAAATCCCAGTATTTGGGAAGCTAAGGCAGAAAGATCACCATGAATTTGAGGCTAATTTGGGTCACAGAGAGTTAAAGGACAGTCCAGTCTGAACTACATAGTGAGACTCTGTCTCAAAAAAAATACAAACAAAACAAACAAACCTTCCTTTTCATCTCACGGTGCTGCCACCTTCTCCAAACTACAGACTTTCTTTGTGTTTAAGAACATTGGCGACCTGCTGCCCCCAGTGTTCAGTGACCTCGATTTATAAATTCTTACCAGGATCTTAAAGTCTCATTTGAATTCATAGATAGTGGTAGACTCCAAGACAGGTTTGCTCATGACTTATTCTACACTTAGCTTGGATTGCAAATGGTTCATAGAGAAGGTAGTGTGCTGGCTCTTTATGTGTGGTACATACATTCCAGGATTCCCAGTGAATTCCTGAAACCATGGGTAGTATCAAACCCTGTATAGACTACGGTTTTTTCCTACACAAACATACCTTTGTTAAAACTTAACTTATAAAGTAGACACGGTAAGAGATCAACAACAATATCTAGTAGTGAATAGGACAGTTACTGAGTAGAGTGAAATAAAAGTTACTTGAAAACAAGCACAGTGATACTGCAACATCTGATAAGCAAGAGAGCTCTTGAGGGACTAGTGGTGGGTGGGGAGCCTGTACAGAATGCACCTGCTGGCACAGGGATGATTTACATCCCAGGTGAAAAGGTGCGGGATGGCACAAGACTTAATCATAATACTCAGAATGGTGCACAATTAAAAACTTCTTTAATTCTGGAATTTCCTACTTAATACTTCCAGAGCATGATTGATCATAGGTAATTGAAACCACTGAAAGCAAAACTGCAAATAATGGGACGGAGGTGGGGAGAGGAGGCTGTTGCATTCTTAAAGGTCTCTAATTTCTGGGTGAGTGTGACTGACATTCCATTTTTTTCTTCTCTCAACCTAATTCAGGCTGTGTTCTCTCCAAGGCATCATTGCATCCTCCCCCTTCCCTTTCACTCCTTGCAGAAAGACAGTACTCCATGGAGTGCTTTAAAATTTACACACAGTGTTACAAACATCATCTCATTTAATTAGCACAGAAATTGTACATAGAATACACTAATGCAAACCATGTAAGAAAAGCACAGAGGCCACTTCTGTTAACTAGATCTTGTGGATTATCATTTTAACGCTTTATGTCTGGGAGTCTGTAACCTGTTTTTCTGGCTGCCCAACATTCGGCATCTCCCTGTTCCAAAGCACTTTACATACTGATGCTAAAATCATCTTTCTTCCCTGCTGATCTGAACATGCCACCATCTGGAGTCCATTTATAGCCTCGCATCTCCCTTAGGATAATGTACTTTCTTACAACTTTAGAGACTGCATCTGCCCATGCCTCTGTGTTGCATTCCTTGACTTACAATAGCAATGTTGTGACTTGACACATTGATTTATTCACCCACCCATCATTTGTGCTTACATTTATTAATTTATCAACTACTCGATGCTAGCTACTGTATCAAATACTAGAGAGAAATACAAAGGTAAATAATTTCTGCCTTGAGGGGATTTATAAACTCAAATAGGTCAGATAAGGACATCTGATTTAATTCAAGTACAGCACAGACTTGTAACTTATAAGATAGGTGAAAAATTAGAATAATAGTTGTAAGTAAATGCTGGAGTTTTCCAAAGGTAGAGTGAATCCCAAATGAGAGGAACACAGGAGGCTTCTAGAAGGAGGTATTGTTTGAACTGTATAGTGGTAAGTAGATGTCTACAAGCAGAGAGGGGAAGAAAATAGGACAAAATTGGCTTGGCTCTCTTGTGTCTGTCTAAGTTAGTTCCTTTATTTCCCTCTTTCTCTGTCTTCCTGGGCACTCTGAAATGCAGAATTCTGTTTTCCATAAAAGTTCTAAATAACAAAAACCTGGTAACCTCAAATGCCTGAATTTAAAGAAGTTTCCAGGATGATAGCAGTAAGCAGCATATGAAAAGGCATGAAGAGATTTTGTTTCAAGATTGCAATAAATAGAAGATGAACTCATAAGAACGACGGTCTCTGTCAGCCACAGTCTCTGGCTAGAATCACTAATGCAAATGATCGGAGAAGAGTTTATCATCCCCTAGGGGGAATATTTGCACAATGCCTAGTGCATGATATGCTACAAAAATAGCACAGTATCACATAGGTTTGTCGTGAACAGTCTAATTCTAGAAAACTAAAATAAGTAAGACTCAACATTTTTAGATTTGAAACGTTTCATTATTTTGCTACATTTCTCTCAACTACATATTCATTTCAGAAGAAAACATAAAAATAGGATTAAAATCAAGTACACAAATGGTTCTATCTGGCATTCTCAGCAGAGGCAGTAGAGGAAAACTTGGGTTTCTGGTGGAAGGATCTGCCTTTTGATCGCCTTCCTGCGCAACCTTCTCCCTCAACAAGCTTATGTTCATATTTAACTCATTTTGGGCATTTCGTATGATAGTACAGGCAGAGTTAAATGGGAAGACAAATTGTACATGAGTTTATTTTTGAAAGCTGGTGATACAATGCAAAATACCTTCTATGAGGGCAGACTTCTGAGACATGGTAGAAAGGGATGAATTCCAAAGAGGACTCATCAAAGTCCTAATAGCTGCAGTACTGGGAGACTCATTAGCTTGACATTCATGCCGCACACTTATCAGAGGATCAGCAAGTAGATAGATAGCAGTGGAGAAACTTAGGAAAGCCCAGGTCATCCATGGTTTCCTTGGTATTCTTGGTAGTCATACGGAGTACATAGTATCCTCTTCTATCCCCTAGTCTAGGGCCAATCTTTACTGTCATATCTTGGAACTCTGACACATCTTTCTTTTCAGTCCTTTACGAGAGTTCTGGCTCACTCCCCTCCTCAGCTAGGTTTTCACTTGGTGTTCTCTAGATAAGTCAGTATCACTGTTACATGAAACTAAAGTCCACTAAACCAATTTTCTCTATGTCTTTAAATCTAGAATTATTTAAAAATATTGTTTGAGCCAGGCATTGTGGTGGACATTTATAACCCCAACCTTCTGGGAACTAAGGCAGGAGGATTTTCAGGCTGAAGCTCAGCCAGGGCAACTTAGTGACTTAGTGAGATCCTGCCTCAAAATAAAATTTTTAAAACTTTAAAAGGGATGAAGATTTAGCTTGGTGTGAAGGTCATATTTCTTCCTCCTTACCACCAAAAAAAAAAAAAAAAAAAAAAACAACTGAGTAGGTAATATATTCACATATTTTAAAAAATTGTATGTAAAGTTATCTATGAAAAATCTCCCTTCCCCCGTGAATTTCCTGCCTTTTGTTGCAGGCAGCTGAGTTAGTTAAAAATACTATAGGCAGTGAGAGAGGGCTAGGTCCTCAAAGGAGCCAGTGAGAAGCTCAGATACCTTGCAACAGTGGGAGAGACAGACAACTCCTGCTGTGGGCTAGGCCTCCAGACAAAGATCAAACAAATGCATCCATATCCTAAGGACTGATATTCTAAATATTTCCCTATAACCCTGAGGAAGTCTGGAATCACCATTCCAACCCCCTAAGGGGAAGAGTCACGGGCTCTCTAAGAATGCAAGCACGTTGGGTTCTGAGTGAGCACATCCCAATCTCAAGAGTTCTAAGATAGCAGGAAGTGGAAGCCACCAGGCCAATTACGGGTTATTTACAGAACTGATGAAGTCATCTCAGTGTATTTAATTGGCCCAAAGTGTTTACAAGGCCTGCTCCAATTGAAGGGGCTAGAGAGATAAACCCCACGTCCTAGTCAGGGAGAGACAAGCTCACACTGCAGATGAGCTTGGGGGACAGTGATGCTGTGCTGGTGGTCATCATTAGAAAATATAGTGTACAACAAATCCGAAGTAATTTCCTGCTCTTCCTAATCTGCTTTTTTACTAATATCTAACCCTGTTTCTGCTTCCACTGGTCCAACTAATTCAGGCTCTCATCATTTTGTAGCTAGTTGATGGTCAGAGCTATCTTTCTGCTCTCTATCATCCTCTTATTGCTAATAGCCAGTAACATCTGAGTTACTGATGGGAATGTTTTCTATGTGGAAATATGAGATAGAAACTGAAGCTCCAGCT
The DNA here is from genome assembly GCA_004027295.1 of Dolichotis patagonum. Classification (NCBI taxonomy): domain Eukaryota; kingdom Metazoa; phylum Chordata; class Mammalia; order Rodentia; family Caviidae; genus Dolichotis; species Dolichotis patagonum. The sequence goes on along the minus strand of PVJX010003569.1, from coordinate 50,370 downwards.
TTGATGTCATTCTTCTAAGTGAAAATCAGAGCTGGTATCTCAGCCTTTAGGAAAGGTCACAAACTTCTTTACAATGGTCTCATGTGACTTCTGTGGTGTTGGGATATAGAACACGTGTAGTTTTAAGCTACTGATATTGCAAAATCAGGGGATTTTATATAAAAATCCAGGTTAAGCTCCATTTAAAAAACTGAGTTCCTATTTAAGAAAGTATACATTTATTCAACTAATATGTTCTCAATGCTAAACAAAAGAAGAGAAAAATCTTGCCCATAGGGAGTGTAATTCTGATTATAGGGAAAATGACAATAGACCGTGAGACAGTGATGTGCTCTTTAGTAGGCATGGAGAGGTAGGAAGGGCTGCAATTTGAAATCACGGTCATGGAGGCCTCACCAAAATGGTGACATTTGAATGTTAAAAAAAAGTGAAATGAGTAAGAGAAATGTAGATTTCTAGAACAGTGATATATCATATTGGTAGTCACTAACCATATGGCACTATCTAAATTTATATAATTAAAATTAAATGAAGTTTAAAATTCAGTTCTTCTGTCACACCTGCCACATTGCAAGTAGCCACATGTGGCAATGGTGGTAAGATAGAAAACATTCCCGTCAGGGTAGATAGTGCTGCTGGATGGCACCGCAAGAGGGTACAGTAAGGTACAGCAGAGGTGACTAGGGGTGGTAGTGGCTTGATTAGAAATAGTGGCATGGCTCTTCTGTTTACACATTTCTGCTCTTCTCTTAGACTTCCTATTTTTATCCTGATACTACATGGCCTCTGCCATTTATCATCTTAACTGAAGCCAGCTTTTCAAAGGCACTTATTAATGTTAAGCTTCAGATACTTGGTTAATGCCTTAGAAGCTACAGAAAGTCCAAACTCCTAGGCCTTGCATAGAAACGCTATGCAAGAGTGGATTCAGACCAAGAACATGGGCAAAGAGACAGCGCACTTGAGCTTTGTTTGGAGAAGTTGGGTTCATGGATATCCTCAGGGGATCATAGGGCACAAGTCAGAGTTGGGCCTTGCATCAGAGTTCACCTGAAGTGTCCTGGAAGACCTCTGGGGGGAGGGGGACTGATGTCAACCCTTTTGTTGGTATAGCACAGTGAAGTTTGGGGCATGGGGGGGCAGTATTCCCTGGGGCTCAAAGCAATAATTACCAACAGGGGCTGAAGTATTTTAAAACTGGTACATACAAGTGGTATGAAAAATATTTGAGATAGGTATTTGGAAACTTCAGTGGAGTAGAGTTTGTTCTGGGTCCTTCCCAGTAAATGCTCACAGTTTCAATGGCGAGACTTAGGTCCTTTTGCAGTGTCAGCAGCATCCAGTCTGGGGTTTCCTCCTCCATCTTCATTATGTTTTCATCCCTCTCCCAGCATAACACACTCTCAGTGTTTGGGCGGTCCTGTGTGACATCACCTTGGTATTTTCATCACCAGTTTTTCTCATCTCCTTTCTGTACAGCTGAATCTTCCCTGCTCAGTCTCAAGGCACAGTTCAAACTTTTCTCCATTCACTGGTTTATCTTTGCCCAGCCAGGGGCCAGAATCAATTTTCCCTCCATGGGCTGGGGAATATTCATTATCAACACTCAGCAATTAGCAAGAGTACTTATTACACCTAGGTCAAATCTTTTATTCATTAAGTGCAGTGATCTGGGCTAACAGGTCATTCTTCCTCTCTCTCTCTCTCTCTCTCTCTTTCTCTCTCTCTCTCTGTGAGACAGGTCTAGCTATGTAGTTCAGGCTGGCCTTGAACTCACTGTAGCCCAGGCTGACCTCCAACTCACAGTGATCCTCCTACCTCAGCTTCCCAAGTGCTGAGATTACAGGCATGCATCACCATGCTCAGCTCTTCCTTTTTCTTACCTGGCCACATTTCCATACATATTTGCCAAGTATCTCCGTAAGAGCGGCTAAAAGCAAAATGGTAAATTCGCACAAAGCTCTGACTTCCTATAACCCTTGTTATTTAAAAAACATTTTGTTGTTGTTTTTGGAGACAAGGTTTTTGCAGTGTGGCCTTGAATTTGGGGCAATCCTCCGGCCTCAGCCTCCCAAGTACTGGAATTACAGCCAGCACCACCACACCCAGCTCTAAAACATTTTAAATGTGAACCAGTTTATTTAACTCTCGAAAGTCACAGGCAAAAAATGGGAACTCCTGTGACCTTCTGGTCAGGAGTAAAGAGACAGATTGCCCTGGGGTGTAAGAGGGAGTTTAGAGTCCTGCTGGAATACTTCGGCTCTCAGTGCTACCCAAGCCTTCCTCCTGGAATGATATAGTAAATAATGATTCACACCACGGAAGTCCAGGAAGGCCTTCGCAGTTTACCAGGCACATTCATCACACGCAGCAGGCTTTCAGGACAGGTCAGGTTCCAACAAGTTAACAAGAGATTCACCTTCGGGTCATCAGACTGGGACTGACTTTGTTAAACACTTATCATAAGCAAGAAAATTTTCTCCCCTCACCTTCTAACGATGGATGTGGCCAGAGGGCAGAGCACAGAGCCGCACAATGTTGCCTGGTAGCCAAAAACAGCCTGTGTTGAAGCTCTTTGGCATGAACAGTTTCTAGGAATAAAGTGAAGCTAAGGCTACACAAAAAGGGCGGGAGGAAGGTAGACTTCTCAACTCCCTCGATCCAAATCCCGGTTCAGCTTGGTTGCCCGAAAAGGGAAGTGAGAGGAGACTTTTCACCCCAGGGAATGGGGTGGGGGAAGAACAGTTTGTGGAAGATCCAGGAAGCCGCACCTGTGCAGCGGCCCGCGCCCTCAGTGCGCGCCCGCGGCAGCTCCCCTGCTAGGTTCCGGGGTGGGCGTGTCCGGGTGGGGGGGCCAGGGCTGCGGGCCGAGGTGAGCCGCGGGGGCGGGGCGCACCTGGGCGGGGCGGGGCTGCGCGCGGGCTGCGCCTCTCGGGGCCGGGCGCGCGCCGCTGGGCAGTGGTTGGCAGCGCGCCGTAAGCCGAGCCGCAATCGCGCCCTCTCGCTGCCTGGCGAAGGTGCGGACGGAGAGCGGAGGCGAACGCGGTGAAGAGGAGCCGCGGGCGCCCGAGCCGCCGGCAGAGCATGAGGATGGCCGTGGGCTCTGTCAGGATGCAGCCCCCGTGCGAGAACCCGGCCCTGGCTGCTGCGGCGGCGGCGGCGGTGGAGGTGTGCAGCCCTGGTGCCCGAGAGCCGGAGCGCGAGCAGCCGCCCGTGTCGCTGCGGCCGCGGCTGCGGGACCTCCCGGCGCTGCTGCGGAGCGGGCTCACCCTGCGGAGGAAGCGGAGTGCCGCCGGGGCCCGGGTGAGTGGTGCGGCCCCTGGGGAGGGGACGTCTGGAAGTTGGGGAGGTGACGAGAGGGGTGCCTGTGGGCCACACACGGCTGGAGAGGGGCTGGGACGGCGGGGCTGGGGGACCCCTCGAGGAGCGACGGCTGCCCCCATCCCGCCCTGGATGCACCTGCCTTGACCCCAGGGGTATCCGGGTTCCGATTACAGGACCGGGCGTCTGTTCGCCGCCCCTCAGATGGGAAGCTGCAGGTGCCCGGTCCTGACAGCCCAGTGGCTGCAAGCCTGGGGCCGCGAGACGCGTGCGACGCGTGCGCTTGTTTTGGACGTCTCATGGCTAGCGCGGGGCATCAGCCCTGGCTCCAGCAGCCACCGTTTCCCAGGGAGACACCCAAGAGTTGGAAGTTCTGGGGAGACTTCTAGTTCCTGGGGTCCGGCGCTTAGGACTCTGGGGCCCCCCTTGAGCAGGAGAGGTCACGACCCCAGGAATCTTAAATATTGACTTCTTGATGGTGTGTACAGATATGATTTCCTGCTGGTGCCCCTTGTTGCATTCTGAGTGCACCTAATAACCTGAGCAGGTCATACTTGTTTTTTGTGTTAAGGGAAGCGGAAAGGCCTGCTGGTTGTCACCAGGGCTTTGGGACACCCTGCAGACTTAAGTCAGACTTCCCTGTTCATCGGGACTCGGGGACACTTTTGCTGGGTCCGCCTCAGTTTTTAAAAAGCATTTATCATCATGAAATACTGTAATCTTTACTGAGGAGTTGCAACAATGTAGGTGATTTGGGGCTGTAATTTAAACCAAATAGTGGTTGTCCTCTTTAAAAGAAAATTTTAATGGGAAACTTTCAGTCCTTACAAGATGGTTTGTGGAAATGGGAGTGTCTTAGGGACACAGGCTTGTTTTGGTGCAGCTTCCTTTGGATGGGGAAGGGTCTGAATCCATGCATGGCTTTTCTACTTCTCCAGGCTGCGTTCCTCCTCTCCTAGGCACTTCTTCTGGTGGAGGACTGTCCATGGGCCATCTCAGGGGGCTGCTCTGAGGATTAACTGGGTGTAATTAGGAGACTTTCAGAACAGATGATTTAATATGTGGCATGCAGATGATTTAATATGTGGCATGCAGGGCCTGCCTATGAAAAAAGCCAAAATATGTGTCCCCAAGATGTGGTGGCTGAAGAAACACAAGAAGCAGAGTTAGAGACTTTGCAAGAATCTCGGGAAAAGTAGGTCAGATTGCGCTCCTATTTTCCTTAACAGTTGCTTTTTCATGACACCGAATACTGAAGACATAGGGCAGCCAGGCAGTCTGTGACAAAGACTGCTTAGGTTTTCTGTGTAAATGGAGTTGTAGTGTTCATCTGCATAGACTTGTGTCTCTTGTTGTCTGAGATGATGTTGTATGCTCTTTCAACAGACATAGTTATTCTAATTTTTCTTAATTACTCTGAATGTGGTTACCACAAATAACATGTATGTTGTTAATCTTTCTTTGATTCTGATACTGTATTGTTTTGGGGACTTAAGTTGCCCCCTCCCTTAGCTTTGAAACTACTGTCATGATTTTGGAAGCTTGGCCTTCAGAGGTGTAGGAAGAAACTTGAAAGAAAGGGAAACAAGTGAAATTAGTGCCTATATTAGGTGGCTCCAAGTGCCAGAATAAAATACTGTACAATGAGTGACTTGAACAACAGAAATGTACTTTCTCACAGTTCTGGAGGCTGGAAGTCCAAGATCATTGTGCAGGTTGATACGGTTTCTGGGGAGGGCTTGTCTCTTGGCTTGCAGATGATTCATTCTGTGAGCTCCTGTGGCTTTTCTTCACTGAACTTACAGGGAGAGATCTCTCTTTCTTCTTCTGATGAGGAACCTAAATCCTGTCACGAGAGCCTCACTCTCATGACCCAATCTAATCCTAAATGTTTCTAAAATCTCTTCTCCAAAAACCATTACATTGAGGGACTGGGCTTCAACATAAGAATTTTGTGTGAAACAATTATTCAGTCCATAACAGTGGTTTGAAAGAAAGAGAAAAACAGGTAAACTATGTTTCAGACTGGTTGACTGATAACTTGTGTGCATGTGGGATTGGCTGGATAGCCTTTTGGTTAGGGGGATGATATTAATGCAAAGCAATCATGGCTGCCTTAGATCTGTTTGAGGACCACTAAGTGTGTCCAATGGACTGCACCTGTAGGTTGGAGCCACATGATCTCAGGGACAAGTTACACAAATTCATTACCACTGGTTAAAAATAAACAAACAAGTCTATATGTGTTCAAACTGGTGAAGTTTTCCACTCTTGTATTGACCAAGATACAGTTTAGAAATATGTATGGCTCTTGTCCACGCGGCTTTAGCTGCCCACAAAGTTGTACAGTCTTTATCAACTCATTTCTTTGTAGGTTGTGTTGCTCAACCCAGTTACATTGTAGGCTGTCTTTTATTGGGAAAAATTAAGCTTTCATTGGTTAATTTAGCAGAGTTCCTTTGTTCCTCTGTTTAGTCACTTCTAATTGTATTGAATTCACCATGCATACTGACTAAGACTTGTTAGAATAAGCAGAGAAAAGATTAAATTTTGCTTTGTGAGAAGACCCTAGCCACCTCTTAAAAATCAGTGGCAAGGTAAGGTATAATTTGTAATCTCACCAAAGCACTAATAATTTTTAAAAAATTATATAATGAGGTTATAAGAGATTGATATAATAAACCCCCAAGATTTATTTTCCCTTCCCTACTTTGTGTGTATGTGTGTGAGGTGCTTTTAAAGCAAAAGCCTAAATATCATGTCATCTTACATATGTTTCAGTTCACATCTCTGATAAGGACATTAAAAATACAAAACCTCCTATGCCTTGTTCAAACCTAAGAATATTAATAATTCCTAAATATAAAACTCATATTCAAATTTTCTCAAAGGTGCCTTTCTACTTGCAATTTTTGGAATCAGGAGATAAATGAGATCTGCATGCTGCACTTGATTTTTAGACTTCTAAGTTTATTTTATGTCTTCACCCTAATTTTTTTTATATTATTGATTTTCAGGAAAGAGTAGATCATTTGTGCAGCACCATATTGCAGTTGGGGCTGCTTGTTTATTTGTGGTGCCATTTAACTTGTTCTTCTATTCTTCATGTTTCCTATAGTTTGGCAGGAAAATATGAAGCCTTGATTAAAGGTTCAAGCCAAAGGCAAGTATTCTTCATAGGTGAAGCTATGAAAAGTCTATTGTATCATATCACATGACACCTAATATTTCTGTCTCTTTTTTTTCCAAAGAATTAAGAGACTTATGGGTTCCTCTAGTATTACCATGACTTTCTAAATTTTTTTTTTTTTTTTTTTGGGTACCGGGGATTGAACTCACAACCTTGTGCTTGCCAGGCAGGCACTTATGCAGCTGAGCTGAATCTCCAGCCTGACTTTCTACCTTTTACCTAGTGACTTTAGGCTTATAGCATAGTCATTTCATTAGAATGTGCAAAATAGTGACAATCTATAAATACATCATTCCTCTTACATTCGTTAATTGGAATGTTATCTGTAAAGAACTTTTTCTCATGAATTATTTGGGTCTTCTGAAATTCAGATTGTACAGGAAAGGTGAGGAAAGGCTTGATTTTCTCCCTTCCTTTATCAATTTCCATAATACTGATTTAATAGTTTAACAACTTCCAGTGATAACCAATGAGTTCTTTTTTTAAGTATTTTTTAAAATGTATGGGTCATAATATATTTGTTTCAGTCCATTGTAGTAAATGTTGTCTGTGACCCACAGGTTGCTCTTCCCTTCTGTATATGTTCTACATTGCCTCCATAGACTCAAAAACCTATATTTCTAGCAGAAAATATCCTAAGCTTATCTCTCCTATCCATTTCTTGGCTCTAGATCTGACATCAGCCCTTTTTTCCAAGGATTACTGATTTTTTTTTTCTGAAAATGGTTCATTTTCCCTAACTCTTGTCTTTCTTTGGGGCTGCATTATTTTTACCTTGATCAAAAACCTCCCACCAAATTATATTTTATTTCTTTTTTAATCCTTCTCATCACGCTGTTTCTAAGACTGACACCCACCCCCCAACACCACCATAAAATAGCTTTTAGCAACTGTTCCCTCTTTCTATATATGCTGTGAGAATGCTAGGACTGATTTAATTTGGTCTTTGGCTGCTGTGATGTTTCTTGCAGAGCTCTACCACTGTCTTCAGCCTCATGACATCTATTTCATTTATAGTAGCTGGGATGATTCACAGTGGAGCTGGATCGACTGTCTCCAGCACAGTCCTCTAGCAATGACCAGTCTTTAGATTAGACATCAGCATGGCTTTAACCCCCTTGCTTTAACCAGCCTTGTGGCAAGTACTCTTCAAAATGGAGAAACTGGGAAGAACAGCTGGCCCTCAGCCTGCAGCACTTTATTTTCATGTAGTCCCTTTCTCCTGTGATCTTTTCTCAAACAGGAACAGAGGTGACCCTTTCTCTCCATCCAAGCTGTAGTGCTCTAAGTGTAGTAACTCAGTATCCTCCTCTACCAGAAACTTGACTTTGCCGATTGAGTAGTATGTACTGCTCCAGGTTATACCAGAATGCCTAATATATTTTAAAACATGTATTTGACAGAGTGTATAATTTGTTCTTTGCATTTAAGTTGAAATCAGTAGTTAACCCATCATAGGACTTAATAATGTGCCATTCATATTTCAATGCACGTTTCATTTAACTCTTACGACAGACCTGTAAGTTAGACGCTGTTAATTGCATTACACAGATGTGGAAACTGAAACACAGTTTTGACTTGCCCAAGATCACAATGTGTGGGTGGGAGAAGGAAAGTTTAATTCCAGGAAGCCTGGGTTCCACAGAGTCCAATGCTCTGAATTTACTGCCTAGTTTTCCTCAAATGTTCTGAAGGCAAAGGTTCTATTTACTCTAAACTGCATAGCCTCAGAGTGCCTGCTGATAATACCTTGCCACTCCAAGGGTGGTCAATAAATGTTGTTGATAATGCCAGACTTCAACTTTTTTTTCATTCGAGCTCACAGAAGCTGTGCTTGGCCTGTTGGGTGTGTGGACAAGGGAGTGAGAAGAATTGTAGTTATAGGTGAATGGTGACTAATAATTTACCACACTTAAAAATCACATTCATGGGCCGGGGATTTAGCTCAGTGGCTTAAGCGACTGCCTGGCAAGTGCAAGGTCATGAGTTCGATCCCCGGTACCAAAAAAACAAAAACAAAAACAAAAATCACATTCATTGCGTCGTAAGCAAAAATCACCTAGGCACACATTGGTGGAAGTCAATCCAAAAACCTTGTGAACTGACCCAACTTTCTTCTGTCTTATCTGCTGGTCTTTAGGGCCTGTGAGAAGATAAAAGCCATTAAAGGAGGCACGCACCTTCTAGATACCAGGCATATGTGGTGAATTTATTTCAGAAACATTGACCTCTGCCTCTGATTACTGACCAGCTAGCATCTTAAACCTGGGTATTAGAAAACTGGGAACAGTAACAATAAATCATTCATAAGTGGATGTGGAAAAAGGAAAGTCTACAGATGTGAACCATGGTTACAGATAAGGTTCAGCCATCCCATAGAAACAGAGGGGAATGGGTTCTAGGATTTCCCTTAAGTACCAAAACCCACAGATGCTTAAATCCCTTATGTAAAGTGGCATAGTATTTGCATATGGCCCACACACATCCATTTGCATCATCTTTAGATTATTATGATGCCTAATGAAATATTAATGATATTAATGCTGTGTAAATAGTTGTGTCACTGTGTTGTTTAGAGAATCATGACAAGGAAAAAAGTCTGCATGTATTTATTCTTACTCTTGACTATTTGTGATCTGTTGTTTGAATTTGGTATGTGGAACCCACACATACAGAGGACTAACTATATGACTCTATCGATGTCACCTCCAAAAGGATTTGAGAAGGAAAGGAAATTTTAGATTCATTTATTTTATTTTAATTTTATGAAGTTCCAATAATAGGTCAATACTCAATGATTTATTATAATAATAGCTTGCTACCAAAGTAACTCAATAGTAGGTCAATAATTTATTTCCATCTCTCCACTCACCCCTTCAGTAGACTGGTTGCATGGTTGGATGAGAGGAAAGAGCATGGCTGTGGCCTCAGAGTGGGATTGACCTCTGTGCCACTGGTTGGTCTTGTACAAGTTGTGCCCTGAGCTCACCAAGCCTCTGGTTCTTCCTCTGTAATGAGATGCATCACGGGTCAGGTTTTCCAAGAATGGAGATGACATAGACAAAATGTTAGTTAGGCACATTGGAGCCTGCCCATTTCCTTCACCTGCCAGATACTTACTCCAGGTAAATGGATTCTCATGAACTTATGTATGGAAATGAAGGCACAAGAAATTTTTATTTTCCTATGCAGTGTCAAATTCTATTAAGAAAAAAAACAAGTGATATCCTAACATGTACTGAATATTTTAGGTGGTATCTAAGTCCTGGCACCATAACAAAATAGGTTGTTTCACCCATGCACTGTCTCTTAAATTGACTTGGCAGTAATTGGAGCGTGTGTAGCTAAACATAGATGGGAAGGTAGGAGCTAAGTCGCTGATGATGACTTTGAGTACTTGTGACTTTCTTATTTTTTGACTCAACGTTGCATAACAACCCATGTTAGGAATACTGATGATTCCAGAGATGGTACATGATCTGAAAGTAGTTTGTGAGCAGTTATAAGATTTTTTGTGAAAGCAGAATAATTAAACAGAGTAGCTTAACTTTTTGGTGGCAAGCTATTATTACAATAAATCATAAGTAGATGTGGAAAAGATCCACAAATGTTATTGTGGCAGGTCTTTATCAGGTTGGAATGTCCGTAGTCTGTTAAAGGGAGAGGGTATTTTCACCTGTGAGAAAATTATGATCCAAAGAGGTTGAGAACTTTCCTATGGCCACCCCGCTTGGAAGTAGCAGGGGCACAACAGAGCCCAGGATGCCTGACTGAAGAATGTGGTCTTTCCCCAGTGTCACATCACCTAAGACTTTGACATGGTAATAACATATGGTATTAAAGCAATGGGTACACAAAAACATTTCCAGTTTTAGTTCAAACCTGATTCATTTTCTTTCCACGGTCTTCAGTGATGACTTCCAGGACCAGATAATCAAACCTAGCTTTGGCCAGAGTTTGAGCTGGCAGCTGGCAGTTGACTCCCAGTCATAGCAACCATCATAGAAGAACGTGAAGGTCTGGGGTGACTCATCCCAGGAGCTATTGTGTTCTCAGCTCTGTATGATGTATCTGCTTCAAGATTTATAAAGCTTACAAATTTCTCTTGTAGCTTCTGTGAAAAACTAGAATTCAAGGGAGAATGAGTTTCTTCTAGCCTAAAATTTATGCTTTAGATAAGAACATACTTGATATTTAGGAAATGTCAAATTAGTTGTGGTTGTGTGTGCCTCTAGTCCCAGCTGCCCTAGAGGCCGAGGCAGGAGGGTAGCTTGAGCTTGTGAGTTAGAGGCAGCTCAGGCAACAGAGCAAGACCTTCCTTGCTTCACAACAGAAGAAGATGGGCATGGTGGCACATGCCTATAATCTAAACACTCAGGAGGCTGAGACAGAAGGATCACTGTGAGTTGAGTTTGAGGCCAGCAGAGGTTACCTACTGAGTTTAAGACCACCCTGAACTATATAGTGAGATTCTGTCTCAAAAAACCAAACCAAACTAAATCAAATCAAACGAACCAAACAAATAAAAACAGAAGAAGAGGGAGAGTAGGAAGAGGGGAGGGAGAAGGAACAGAAAGTGGGGGAAAAAAAGGGAGTAGTAGGAGAAAAGAGGAGAAGAAAAGGAGGAGGAAGAGCAAAAGGAGGAGGAAAGGAATGTGTGCTTATCTATCAAGTAACTGAACCTACTTAAAATCAAATAAAATACTTGAGAATATACAAATGCCTATTAACAAAATTAAACTCTGGTACATTTACTTTTTCATATGCTATGAGGACTTGAAGTGAATGGCTCTTAACATTTTGGTTTTTTTGGATCCACAGATATTTTTAAGAGTCAAAAGATGAGGGCTGGGGATTTAGCTCAGGGGCACAGTGCCTTCCTGGCAAGTGCAAGGTTGTGAGCTTGATCTCTGCTACCAAAAACAAAACAAAGAGTCAAAAGATGACATTGTAGAAAAGCATACATGCAGACATAATTTTACCTCTCGTTTCAAGTGGGCTGTGAATATTTTGAAGCTTAGACCAAACAGAGTCCTGGTTTCAACTTCTTTCTCTAACCTCCTTCCAGAGAGAACCACGGTTTTATATTTATTGTACCCCCCCCAAGTAACCTTCCACCCAAAATTTGCTATCTGTATTTTCCTTGTCAGTAAATATGTTCTTAAAATATTTTATCAGTTTTATGAATTGGAAATTATTCACCTCCAAGTTTGCAAATGCTTCAGTGGGCACTGTAGGTGGTAAGAAAATGACAGTAGCTGCTATTTAAGAAATCCTTATCATATTGGGTTGTTTACAGTACTGTATGAACAATAACTCAATCCAAGTGTCAGCCTCCTGTGATGGATGGTCTCGCTGCACAGAGAGGTTAAGTTAGCTACTTAGGATCACTCAGTAAGCGGCAGAGCCAAAACTTGTGCCAGGGAAGCCTAGCTCCATGTTCAGCAGTCTAGCCACAATTCTTCAGTATCCTCTCTCTAAATAACTAATGTGTTTTCTTGATCAAAGTCTCTCTGTTGCTTTCATTTTAACACTTTTAAAATTGGGATGCATCTTAGGGTTGATGTAAGAATGCTTATCCCACCCTCACAAAGCTATCATTAAATCAATGGTCTGTCTTAAAATTATTGGAGTCTTAGGATAAAAGAACTATAGTAAGCCTTGTTTGCATTTTTTAAAATATAGCTATAGTGTATAGGAGTACCAAAGTAAATTGCAGCTTTAAAATGGCATATACAAACAAAATCCATGTTAATTTATGGGTGTATGAAAATATAAATTTAGACTATATTAACAGTTTATCTGAACACTGATAATTACTCAGATAATGATTTAAATGCCAAGGGAGAATGAATTTGAGTATTTTCTATGAAAAGCAGCAAGAATAGCCTCAGAGAAATGTTGGAAATGGAAGAAACCAAATTCTAATTGGAAAGTTAAAAGTAAGTGCATGTGTGTACGTAATTTATAATGGGCTTCCTCACAGTTCATTCATTCATTCATTCTTTCTTTCTTTTTGTTTTGTTTTTTTGAGTCAGGGTCTTGCTATATATTTTACTCTGGCCTTGAACACACTGTGTGGTCCAGGCTGGATACAACTCACAGTGATTTTCCTATCTCAGCCTCCTCAGTGCTGCAGTTTTGTTTTTTTAAAGAAAGTAATATTTAAATTTCTTGCAACTGAGAACCATGTGTATAAAAATAACAACAGATTCAGATTTGCTCGAGTCACTATAATTTGTATGGTGACTTGGCTTATCTTTCCTTCTGTGACTCGTTTCTATCTGCTTTGTTCACGGGCATTGGTTCTTACTGATAAAGTGCTTTTCTTTTTATTTTGTATTAATGTTGTCTGTAGAGAACATACTTTGGGATTTCGAATAAAGCAAAATGAATCTTCCCTAAAGTTAGAAAGTTCCAAAAATCAAGATTTTTACATTCCAGTCAGTTGTCTTCCTGTAATTTTTTTAAACTCATGTAGCAACTTAAACTCCAGCCCCATTAGTAGTTTGGTTGTTCATTTGAATTTGACCTTGTCAAATCATTTACCTGCAGCTGTTATGAAGCATACATGCAAATACTCGTGATTGCCTAACACTTGCCTTTGGTGTTGACTGTAAATTTGTTTTACTCTCTTTTGTTACTGTTGAGAGAAGTGAACAGCTTATCATTTCCGTTTGCTCTAACACTCTAAATGTTGACCATAATGAGCAAACACTGCAAATGGTTTACTCATCATCTAGTGCTATGGATTTATATATAAGTATGAAGTCTTTTGCACAGAAACTTTTTAAGTCTAGAGAAGAGGATGTGTGATGGTAATTTTTAGAGATTAGGAAAAGTGTGATGCCTGTTTCAAGCCTCTAAGATATAGTTTAGCTGTGGTGTAGAGAGAACATTTTTCTATTAGTTTGTCATTTGGTGACTTTGTGACCTCAAGAAAGTCAAATAGCTTGTCTGAATCTCAGTTTCTAAAATGCAATAACTATCTACCATCATGGCAATCAGTGGTGCCACAGGGGATTTGCTTTTATTTTTTGCCCTTGTCTGACCAAGACAAGAGCATTGATCCTTCTCCATTGAGACGTCAGCTCATTCTGCAGAGTGCTTTGGCCTGACCTTGGGCAAGTGGAAATGTAGGCACCCAGTATTCACCACGCCTTTACTGGGGATGGACAATATTGTATCACAGTAGAGGGAGTATTTGAAGCCTCAAGGAGAATCTGATTAAATGAAGAATCTGTCATGTGAAAAGTGAAAAGTTCATTTTCTAGAAGATTAAGTGGTTTGGCCATAAACAGAGTTGGAATCAGAAGACAACTTATGGATGGCAGCCCCTCCACATGTCTGCCAGAGACCTTCCTGGTGGTTTCCTTTCCTTAGAGAAAAGGCTTGTCGCTGTGTTTCATCATCGGTGAGAGCTATTTTGTAGCCTCCAGTTGGCATCAGTATTTGCTGTCCTCTGCCATTTCAAGTTTATCACAAATTTTCAAGCAGCACCTATTGAAGCATTCACTGCTCTTGGCATATAACTCCTCGACATGTCGCAGGCTACTTTGACTTCTTAAGTGAAGCTAAATCTTTAAAACCCCAGCATATTCAGTTCGTCAGCAATTGAACATTCACTCTGCCATTGTCTGTCTACTGTGTTTGTTTAAAATATACATGCGTTTCATCTCACCATTTTCATACCTCTGGAATTAGGCATTTCTTTCTTTTACAGACGCAAGTTCCTGGGCTCTTCCATATGCCATTCAACCTCAGTGTCTGTGAGCAAAGGTGGTGCCCACCTAGTTAGATGCTGAATGCTCAATAAGCATGAGCTTCTGGCAGCTTCTGTTGTTGCTGTCATCACATCACCTGAAGTTGCAGGGAGGGTTCTATAGACAGCGCTTTTGAAGAGCTGAAAGGAATTTCTGTGGCTGTAGTGGTAGAAATTAAGCAAGAAGGCTGAGGCTCAAATATTGGCATGTTGCTGAAAGTCAGATTAAGTCAGATAGCTTTCTTGGGCTAGATCTCTCATAGTCTCTCATTCCTTTCTTGGATCTTAGGGTCTCCTGAGAGTTTTCTGTGCGAGGATTTGGGGCTGCCATGAAGAATGAGGCCTCCAAAAATTTACTGTGCACCAGAATCCTGGGGATGCTTGTTCAGACACACCCAATATGTACTTAGGGCTGCCCTCTGTGGACTTATCTTACCAGGACTTCCCTGTCCTCTGGCTTGGGTCTGGATTTGGTCTGTGGCAGGTCAGGCAGAGGGAGGTCAGTGTCATCTCTTCCTCTCACTTCTTACTGCGGTGCTTTGGGACTGTGGCTGTCTGTTATAGAAGCTTCCACTGGACTGTCCTTCCTTGATTGCTTTGGCTTACTCTGGCCTCCGGTGGAGCTGTGTCTTCTCTCCTCCTTTCCTTCCATCCCCCATAACTAGTCCCCCTGGTGCAGCATGTCCCCGTAAATGTTTGAACCTTGCCTGCACAACTTTGGTGGGCTCTTTTCTGATGTAAGGGTGAGTTCTTGGCTAATGTAAGAGCGCCTATAAGGGCAGTGGTGGAAAACATGAGATGGGATGGGAATGCCAAAGGTATGAAGAACTCATGGCTAGAGTGGACATTAAGTGTGGTGAAATCAAGGAAACAGCCCAATGCCTAGAGTTTGGGTGGGAAAGGAGGGAAAGGCAAAGGAAGAGCTGGCATTTAAAGTGATACAAGGTCCTGAGACGTCCAATACTAGAATGTAACCCAAGTACTATGCTCATGTCATTCTTATGCATAACCTTGTACTACTAGGACTCAGAATCAGAGAAGAGGTTAAATGGAGGATTTGCACTGCTCTGCATTGCCTGGCATTTATTTTCTTTCTTTCTTTCTTTCTTTCTTTCTTTCTTTCTTTCTTTCTTTCTCTCTTTCTTTCTTTCTCTCTTTCTTTCTTTCTCTCTTTCTTTCTTTCTCTCTTTCTTTCTTTCTCTCTTTCTTTCTCTCTTTCTTTCTTTCTTTCTTTCTTTCTTTCTTTCTTTCTTTCTTTCTTTCTTTCTTTCTTTCTTTCTTTCTTTCTTTCCCTGCCTTTTTCCAGACACCTTAGCACTGTCAGCTGTATACAGGAGCTCTACAACCTTGATGTGGCGCTTTGATCTTGCTACATTTTGTCACAGTATAGTGAACATGTTCTAAAGTGCCTGCCAAAACTATATCCACAAGGTAACAAATGGTTGAATAGAATAATTATACCTTTGGTTCCTGCACCCATGGGTTCCAGCAATGGGCGTGTCAAAAGAGAAAAACAGCTCTCATCATTTGGTACTCAGCCAAATCCTCTTTTACAATAGCCTCACTAGGAAGTAGGACCACAATTACCAATTCTGTGTGTTTATCAGTTCTTTTGTATTGAAATGTCATGCCAAGTTGAAAACCACTTCTCAGCTTTTATAAATAGTATTAAGATAGTAAGGATTGGATATCAACATCTGAATACCTCATCTTCATAAGGAATGGAAAATTAAAGACAAAATAAGCCCTTATTTTCAAATTCTCTGTTATAGCAATTTTTTTTTAAAGAAAATTTTTCAATGAGAGAAAATCAACTGTGGAAATTTTTGAATCATCTTTCTGTGTTTATGTCAAAAAGGCATGGATGCATGAGGGAGTCCAGCATGTGTTTTCATACATTTGAGACAAACAGTGATGATCATTTTATGTCACTGGTTTTATGTGCTACAGCTTTTAAGTATAGGAATCATTTGGTTTCCGTCTGTTTCCTGTTTTTTCTGGTCATTCAATAGTGGGTGCTTGCTAGGTACCCAGAGAAGATGAGCCATTGGGAACATAGAGAAGGGCTCAAATTCTTTGGGGGGAGGGGTTGTGTGTGGACTTTTCTAGATAAAGTTTCCCCATCAGTGGCCATGCTTGAGCATTGCCTGCTGTCAGAAGGGGCCAGAGGGAAGAGTAAAGGAGTCTAGAGCAAATGACCCAGGTAGAAGTCCATCTCCTGTTGGAAAGGAGAGGAGCCTTATATGGAGGAGGACCTCCAATCACTTAGGCTTCCTTTGCCAGTCCTGACCCTGCAGTGAACACTGTTCTTGCTAATCTACCTTGTTTTCATCTCTATTCTGGAGTGCAAATTTTTCCTATTCCATTAGCTTGGAAAGGAGTCCTTTCCATTGGGAGACCCAGGTCTACTTTGTATGCTTAGCATCTGCTCTGGTTGGGGCCCAAGAAATCTCTACTTAGCTTTTCTCTTGGTGTCTGAAGATTCACCTCCTTACTCACTTCCCTTGGATGAGCTATCCACCTCAATTTTGAGTTTCGTTTCCTCTGGCTTTGCCATTCTCCTTTTCCTGTTCTCCTCTGTCAAGCTTTCTCCCTGAAGGCTTTTTTGGTGGGTTGTTTTCCCAGCACCTATGCTCTGAATCAGCTTCTCCTGTGTCACTGCCCAGTGATCACATTTCTTCACCCTTGTATCCATTTGTGAGCTTACCAGGCCCCAGTTGAGCAAGGGCACTGTTTCGTCTGGGAAGGGTGCTGCATGCTCTTTACAGGAGTGAGTGATGGAATCCCACTTTTGCATGTTGGATTTAGGGAAGCCTTCGACCAAACCCAACCTCTCTCACATATTTCCCTAGACTAATTAAGTTTCTAAGCCTGAGAAGAGAACTTTTGTAGGGGCTTGAGGAAACATTGCCTAACTGGTGTGCCTTAGGGGATAGAGAGTTTGTAGGCATACTAACTGCTGGTTAGCATATTTTAAATAAGGACCTCTGCCTTGGACAAAGGGTATGTACAAGAAGGTGTTACTTCAGTGGGGGAAGTAAGGCTATGAAATTTAAAACCAGTTTCATTTCTTCATGACTGCAGTAAACATAGATACTTCTATTTAAGTAATTAGCTCTAGGAATAATAAACTAAAGGTAAGCTAAAGTAAAGCAGATTAATGATTTTGTTAGTTGTCTCTTTCACTGCAGGCAGCACCCTGTGATGTAGCCTCTGTCTCTGACATCTCACCCCGTCATCCAGTGTAGTCACTTTCTTTTGCCTCCTGGTATCTTTTCTTTCCTCTAAAATCTGTATTGGGAGGCTATATCTGCCATGTCTACCAGGATAGAGCAGTTAGCAACAACAATAACAAAAAACACAAAACCTTTGTAGATTAGCCCAACAAAAGTGTTTTGTTTTCATTTATGCTTACCAAAAAAACATTTTGTGTCTGGGTGCTCTCCAGGTAGCTGTCCTCAGCGAGCCAGGTCTGCTTCTTATGACATTCCCATGTCAACATCTTTTCCCACAGTGACTGCAGCACATGGAGAATGGGGAGCTGCATGTGGGCTTCTAAATGCTCAGCCCGAAGTGACTTTTGCTCAGATTTCACTGGCCAAAGCCAGTCACTCATTGAAGGCACTAGGAATGTCATCCTTTCCTGAGCACCAAAAGAAAAGAAAAATCACAAAAATGGTAACGTCTCCTTCAGACATTAGAAACTGGGAATTCAAAGTCCATGTTCTCAGGGATTCCAAACCCAGTGGGGAAGATAAACATGTCTACAGTTACAAATTAAATTTGAACACTATACAAATTATGAAGTACCTAGTATAACTTTTGTGATAGAACCAAAAGTACCTCAGGAGCAGAAAGACAGAATCTGCCTCCCTGTGCTTGGGGTAGGAAGAGCACTTCAGCATGGAGGTGGCATAAGGCGTAGGTTTGGTCTATTCGCCCGGGGTTTGGTCCTTGGAAAGAGTGGGGTCTGACCTATTTTATGCACTGTATAACATCTAAATTAATAATTTGCAATACAGTTCTGAAAAATAGGCCTATCTGCCCTTTGGAGTTCTCAAGAAAGGAATGAAAGCAGTCTGTCAGCAGTAGAACAGATCTGCTAGTTTAAATGAAATGCAGCTCACAAGTATCATTTTAACGAAGACTTGCTAAAAATACTTTACTGAGCAATTATGTTACTGACAGTTCTTGGATCTCAAAAATTAGACTTGCTGTTACTGTATGAAAGGAACAAGGCCAAGTGTAAAATAACAACCAAAGTTTGCTATTAGGCAACACGGTTTACACATACAAGTACTTTGACTTACCCGGAGATTCTGACATATCTGACGATGAGCATCGATGACAAGAGGGTGTCTTTATTCTATACCAGTGGTGGTGAACTTATTTTACTGCAGCAGGCTGTTTGTTATGACTGAAAGCTTTAAGAAGTTTACCATCACAGTTTTATACAGAAAGTCTCCTAGATTTCCCACACTCTTATTTAAGAAATTCTGGATTCAGTGGTTGTGTAAGTTACCATCTATAAAAGAAGAAAGGAGATGCTTATACAATTATTTTTATTTATATTTATTTATTTAGTTTTACAATTATTTTTAAATGACATTTTAAAATTTCAGTTTTTGGTTCAAGGACAGAGAACCAGATAGCATCCGGTGACTATTCTGGTGTTCCCTCACCCAGCTGATGGTACTTTTGTGGCAGATGGAAACTGACACTCCCCCACCTTGTCCTCAGACTGCATCTGTCCAGTGCCAGGTCTCCTGGTCACCCCTTCCGGGCTGGATAAGCACAGTGCCAGCTGCCAACAAGGCCAGCCTGGGTTAGGTGGAAGAAGATAAGGTGGAAGATGGCCCGTGTGGGAAGAAAGGCAGCTGACTTGGTATAAAGGAAGTATTTATTTCCTTTATCCACTTTTGCCTTCTCCCATTTCTTAAATTTCTATGTATGTGAAGTCCAGGGGATTCTTGCTTAAAGATACTCATATCTGCTTTTCACAGGACGTTCTGGCAGAATACTGTGATCCTCTGCAATTGACTTCATGAAATACCCCCTACACACACCACACATACCACACATACACTTTCTTGAAACAGAACAACAAACATCACTTTTTCATCTTGTGCTCATAAGTTTCATAAAAGCTATTGGTTCTTACCCAGTGAGGTGAGGACTTGTCTCATTTATAAGGCATCCCTTCCCCTACCCACCTCACCCCATCTCCACCTACCTCACCTGTTGGTGTGTGGGTAACTGACTTGTTCCTGTAGCTTGGTGCAGTAGAGTTGTTGTTGTCACACATTGTCTTCTGGGTTGGGTTTAGGATGAGTCTGTCAGGGACCTTGATTGCAAACAAGAGGCACCAACCCTGAAATTGCTAGAAAGCTGTGAGTTCCAGGTCAGCTTGCAGAACAATTAGAAGGCTAGAGACACAGCCCTCAAAAGGGGCAGGAACCAAGGACATTCTCAGTGTTCAAATGGAGGAATTCTGAGTAAGATTTCAGCAAGAAGCTAGCCATGTTTTCACTGACACCAACTGAATGACTATGGGTTAGTGACAACCTCTCATTGCCTCCAAAGACAATCACAAATAACAAGTGCATTAATATTCACAAAAAGTGCATAGAAGAGTGAGTGGCAAGGAATAAGCAATAATCAATGTTTAGTAAGTACCTATTGCAAGTTGAGCTTGTGTATATGAAGACAGTTCCCACTTTACTACAATAGTTTCACTTAAGAGTTTTCTTGATTTGATGATTGCATGAAAATGAACCACCTTGAGCAAAAAATCATATTTTTAATTTGAATTTTGATCTTTTCCCAGGCCAGTCATATGGCTGCAAAGACTCTTGGTCTGTTTAGGTAGTAGCACAACAGTACCCAGGTAGCCATGAGGTTACCGGGGGGGAAAATGCATCCTACAGTGTGCTGCATGGCTAAGCTATGATGTTCAGTTGCTTAGGTGTCAGCTTTTTGTTGATGTGATAATTGCCTGAGAATAACTGACTGGAGGAAAGGCTTATTTTGGTTCACAATGTCAATTGATGGTTGGCTGGCTTCGTTGCTTTTAGGCTTGTGGCAAGACAAACACATCCTGCTGGAAGAACATAGTGGGGGAGAGTGTCTCACCTTAGGGCAGCCAGGAAGCTAAGAGAGAGTGAGAGAGCTACAGAAGAGAGACCAGGGACTAGAGATTATCTTTCAATCCCCTACTATTTATACCCTTCAAGTAAGGAACAGCCTTTTTCCATTACTTCCAATAATGCCATCAAATCACACATTAACCCACTGATGAAGTTAGAGTTTTCATAGTTCAGTCACTTCCCCAGAAGCCCATCCTCTGAACATGTGAGCCTTTGAGGGAGCATTTTAGATCTCCATTATAGCAGGCATATTAAATGCATTTTGTTTTGATTTTGGTTTTGAGTTTTTTGAGACAGGGCCTCACTGTGTAGTACAGGCTAGCCTTGAACTTGCTTATGTAGCCCAGACTCACCTTGAACTCTGGTGATCCTCTTGCCTCAGCCTTCCAAGTGCTGGGATTACAGGGTTAAATGCATTTTGGACTTATAGTCATATTTTCAATTTGTGTTGGACTTGTCACATGTAACCTAATTGTAAGTTGAGGAGCAGCCACACATATGTATATTATCAAATGTTCCTAAATACTGAGTTTCTCTCTAGGCTTCAGGCTGACCCTCTGACTTAGTTACTTCTGCATTGCTGGGACAGAATACCCAAAACTCACAAAATAAAGGAGGAAAGGTTTATTTTAGCTCACAGTTCATAAAGGTTTCAGTCCGTATCTGGCCCTAAGATGGCAGCATGACAAGAGGGGCATAGCAGAGGAGAAACTGTCTGTGGCATGACATGCAGGAGGCAGCAAGCAGCAGCCTCCCTTTCCTTTTTATTCCATTCAGACCACAATCCTATTGCATAGTGCCACCCACATAAAGGGCCTTCCTATTATCCGCACCTATCGTTATGCTAAACCAATCAGTGGATTGATTTAATTACTATATATGTTAATATTCACATACCCATGATCCAACCACTCCAGAAGCCCCATCTCTGAGTGCCTGATGCTTTGGAGAGACATGTAGATAAAAGCCATAACACTCTCCATGCCCTCCTTCCCGGTTGCACTCAGTTTTCCCGTAGCACAAATTGCCAGTCTTTATTTGACCACTTTCAGTTCTTCATACATTAGTACTGAAACATTAACAATGGAGGACACAGAGATCTGCATTTTGAACCTAGTGCTTCTCTGCTGCACAAAGGCATAGTGTGGTCAATTTTTTCTACAACCTTGTTTCTTTTTTAAAGATTTTAAATACTATGCTTTTATGATTATTAGCAATCATAAAACAGCTTTTTTTTCTTGTTATTTATGAGAAATAAACAAAAGCAAAACTCTTGTAAAAGGTAAATCATCCTAGCTCTATGAAGGTTTTTAGAAAGTCTTTTCCAAATTGCAGCATTAATATTTGGAAATAAAAAGAACATGAGATTTCTAAAACACATAATTCTTTTCATTCAACTTGGTTCAAAGAAAATTACATTTATCCATTCTTTGAAATACTCTTTCGTTTAGGTTGAGATTGTTAAGAGCGTTGATTATTCTGCCAAGCACAGAATACAGTCTATTTATGGAGAAGATTTACTTTGAAAAAAAATCAATGACTAGTATGTAACCCATAATGTATATGCATTGAATTGGTATTTTGAATCTCGAGATGGATTAGTCAGTCTCTCTTCCTCCCTCCCAAACATACCAGCCTACACACATAATACTTAGGTACAGCCATGCAAATCAGTCTGATTTTAAATATATTGAGTTACTAAACATTTACATATTGACCATTTTGAAGATTCAAAGTAGCTTTAAAAAGTGGAAGATTTTTATGGGTGACTTAATATTGGAATTATAGAATCATTATAATGAGATGTTAACTGTGAATACATACAGCTACTGCATAATTTAGTGGGCTCCACGTTTATTTGGGCTGGCAGGCATGACAAGGAGAAGCTTAAAGCATTTTGTTTCAGCTGTGTATGTACACAGTACATTTGTGTGACCTGAGTAATGATATAAAATATACTCCTTACTGTGGGTTGCAGTTGAAGAAAGATTTGAAAGGCAGTGACTTACGAAAACTGCCACAGGGTCTTCCAGCGTGTCTCTGCACACTGTGCCTCTGACTGCTCTCTCAGGCATAGAAGAGCGTGAGAAAGCCAGAGAGAAGGTGGTTAGAGATTTAATGTAACACCTGCTGGTTAATAGGACTGTGACTCTGCAAAAGTGTTTGTTGTCCTGCTTGAGAGACATAGGACTTAAGTGAGGGTTATGTGAAAGGAATTGTCTGCCATGAGTCATGGAATTAATTTATAATTGGAATGCTTTCAAAAACAAGTTTCCCCATGTGTGTCAGATCTCCTCAGTAATAAGAAATGACAGTTGAAAACCTTTTATTAGCATTGAATCTCTCCTTTAGAAATGTGGGTGAAGGTGGAGGGAGAAAGTACTTTTCTAGGAAAAAAAGAAGTTCTGTTCTCCGAAGTCAGAACAGTCCTCATTTTCACCTTTGTATTTACGGCTTTATTTATAATGACCACTTCTGTGCTGCATTTGAGTACACATTCATAAGCAAAAAGCATGGGCACACAGTTGTGCTAATTAGCTCCTGGAGCTTCATTTGTTCACGATCGTGTTTCTAACATGACTATTTAAAACCTCCCAGAAATGAAGTAGGTTTGACAGGGCACCGAATCCCTGCGTGGCATGAGGCACAGCAGTCTACAGGCAAAGTTATAGAGGGCCGTGAAGAGAACTGTCATTTGGAGGTTTTCACTGTGTGTTTAGTTGGTTTTGAAGATTGTCATTTGCAAGTAAATTCAGAATTTCAGAACCCATCAAATGTCATTTTCAAATGGTTTTGTTTCAGTTATGGTAAAATACATATAAAATTTACCAACTTAATCATTTTCAGTGTGCAGTTCAATAGCACTAAGTGTATTTACTTTGCTGTGTAACCCATCTCCAGAACCATATTTGGCTTTAAACCTAGAATAGTATATATGGCTTTAGTATAATGTACGCCTAGGATTTTAACAATAGTTTGGCGTTCTAAGATTTCCCATTGATTTCAACTGTCCATCTGCTAATTCATAACTTTTGAAATATGTAATAGAAGGAAATCTGTGGTTACCTGTTACTGATGTCCCCTTTCTGAGTGTACTTCTTTCTTAGAACATTGGGCAGCTGAGTACTTCCTGTAACTGTTTTTACTTTAAACCCTTTTATTTCAAAGAACACACATAGTATCAAGCTCAAGAGGGTGTAGAAATAACTTGCTTCAGTGGGCCTTATGCCCTGGAGAGGGGCATATGTCTTAGAGGAAAGGGAAATGGTTCAATCATTCAGCTTCACCCTGCATGTATGAGTTTTTAAAAACTTTGCAGTCTAGCTTAGGAACTACTTTAGAAGCAGTTGTCTTGGTATTTTAATCTTACCTTCAGTGAAAAATTGGTGTGAAAAAGTTGTTAATTGCATATGTACTTCAGGATTCTTCAAAACCCACTTTTCTTCCGTTAGTAGCTAACTTGGTCCTTCTCTGCATGTTGACACCTGTAATGGCATCCTTTGTGTCAAGCTAGAGAGTTCACATTCAAGACAGGGAGGAATGTGATGGGCAATGCAGGACTTTGGGTTGGAAAGTAAGCTTAAAATCATGCTTAGGGCTCTAAAGAAGACAGTGTCTTATGTATAAACATCACAGTTAGTAAAAACGAGTTGATGTACAATTTGTATAACCAGTGAGCAGCAAATGTAGTGCCTGTGCTACATCCTTAGTACCTGTACTGTGCTTTATCTTTTATGTACAGTATAAAGACTCGCAGTTCTCATCTGTGAACTTTATTTCATAGGTTGGAGCTGAGAAGGTGGTGAGAGTGGAGATTTTATCTTGCATTATAGTTTTTTATTCCTGGTTATAAGGGTAATATACTTTATATGAGAAATTTATAAGAAAAGAAAGAAACAAAATTCTATCAGTAGTCTCACACAAAGCCCCATTATATTAGCATTTTGGTATATTCTATTATTTTAATATACAGTGTCTTATGCTTATCTCTTCATTTTTATTTTTCATTTTCACCAAAATACTCTTTAAAATATTTGTGGTAGCTACATAATATTTTCTTATGTGCTGAGACTAGGATACAGAAGGCAGGCGAAATGGGAGTCGGGGCAGACAAGGACAATAGTGCTTTGGAATGACCATGGGTTATAAAACCCTTTGAAGTACTACACATACCCTAGCAGAAGGTCTCTTCTTCTACAGCAGTTATACATGGTGTGGACCGACTCCCTGCTCCTCTGCTCTTGGGATGTAGGCTACCTTTTTAACTGCAGATCTTCCATCTGGGAACAGATTGTCCATCAGTGTTAACATTCAGAAGGGCCCCTTTCAAAACCTTAGAGTTGTGATTTACTCTAGCTGAGCTGAATAATGTCAGAGAAGAAATTATTATGTTACCTAATTGTATACAAATAGAAAGCAACAGTACATCTATAGATGTTCAATATGACATTTGATTATAAGTTCTAAAAATGGAACCCCTTAGGAAGTACCTCTCACAGTAATTATGCTTCATGAGGAGTGAGCATAAAACATTTACATTTGATTTAAAATCATGTACCCAATACATATAAATTGAGAGCAGACTGTAGTTTTGCCCTCGGTGCAAACAAATAAAGAGAAGAGGCAAAACATGTTCAGAGAACGTGAGATAATCCCAGGTTGCTTCAGCTGGAGGACTTAATTAACTCTGGTGCTGGTCCCTTCCCCATTGTTCCTTTTGGTTATGGAATGTGCTGTTTGGGGGGCCTGGTTTTATGTGACTTCTCAAACTGAGAAAATAGGAGACAATTTCACATCTAAATCTGATTAATAAGTATATTGACAAGTCACTGGGAAATAGGTCAGTTGGAGAGGCTTGGAGGAATAAAGTGTTTTGCAATTGTCAAATAGAAGTAATTAAACACTAAGAGCTTCTAATTCACTGTTTTCTGTTAACACCAGTAAATGTGGTTTGAGGTGGTAATGGTGCTTATCAAAATAAATAAATAAAATTTACAGATTTGTTGGATGTGTTTGAGAAGCGTTAAACAGGTTTGTTTACTGTAGGAATTCTTTGACACCTGTAACATGCTTATGAGCATTTTTCAGGCTTGAGGGAAAATAGAATAAGAAACCTCTTCAAAGCTCACTTTCTCCATGTTATAATCCTTTTTAGGAGGACTTTTATTAATATATTTAGAGGAGTTTTAATTTAGAGATACTTGAATCAGGAAGCAGGGTTTAATAGCTAGGTGGTATGGATTGGAGCATCTCAGCCTTTACTGTGATGTGTGTCACCTAGGGCTCTTGTTAAATGTCGTCTTCTGGTGGAGTAGGTCTGGCTGAGGTGCTCCCTGAGAATCTGCATGGCTCAGAAGCACCAGGTGAGGCTGATGCGCTGGTCCACACACCACACCGAGAGGTGCCTGCTGCAGGTGCATGTTGATCACTGCCATCTGGAGATTAGCTGTCATGAGCCGGAGGAAGGTATTGTCAGTTGGCCTTAGTAGCATTCCAGGAGGCTTTGTGGGAGGTTCTTAGTGAGCAGGATGAACACATTTGCTGATACTGATGCAGTTGCAGTCCCACAAAAGGGGACTTCCCAGGAAGAAACCAGAGAACTGGAGATTCCAGAAAATCTGAACATCTTAAAATGAGGTTCAAAGGGTACCCAAAATATATGCTGTATGTTTAAAAATTTTTAAATTACAATAAAAGACACAGTGCCACACTTGCTCCTTGCTTCAAACACACTTACCCCATCATTCTTGCCACTTGCTGAAGCAGTTCTGGAAGTCCTGTTTTGTATCTGTATGAGATGTGATGAAAAATACAATGAATACTGTTGCTGAGTGCCATCCAACAGAAAGGCGGGCTTATAAAAACTGTACAGTGTGGCCTCTTCCACCTTACTTATTGTATCTGGCACTGTGTGATGCCTGAGTCTCCCCCAAAGGCAAAATGACCATGAAAAGTAAACATTTTGAATTTATTTAGGATGTTGAGACAGCCACATAGCGTGACTAGAGACATGAAAGAATCCTGCAGAACTGCTTCAGAAAGTGGCAAGAAAGTTAGGATAAGTGTGTTCGGTAGTTTGAGGGAGATTAACGGCAACGTGTCTTTTATTGTAGTAAGTTGTTAAAAAATTACACATTCAGTGCATGTTTCAACCACGTCTCATGTGCTTTCGGCTAAAGGGATCCTGGTGATGTTTTCTAGGACTGTAACAAAACTTTGCACCGGAGTGGAAAGTTGGGGAAGGAGGAAACAGTTTGATAAACTATTCTGTGGTGACTTAGAATAAAGGCTGCCTGGATAGGCTAGACAAAACAATACAGTGAATAAACAGAAAGAAGGTGATTCAGTGGCAGCCGAAGGAAATCTAAGCCGTGTCATGAGGTTGGGAAGGGTTAAGATTATTCATATGGTCTCCAACTTACTATTGGTAATCTTCGGATTATTTTTTACTTTATGATGGCTTCAAAAGCAGTATGCATTCAGTAGAAAGTCTGCTTTGAATTTTGAACTAGCTTTTATGGTACAGCCTTTTTTGAGATGTTAGGCAGGTGCACCAAGCCACAGCTCCCATTCAGCCAAGAACTCGTGAGGGGAAACAACCAACCCTCTGCGGCTTGCTGTGTCACCGAGCTAGGGTATGAGTAGATAATGTGCCTTAAGCACACTTTTGACTTAGTGATGAGTTTGTCAGCACTTAAATCCATCAAAAGACAAGGAGTGTCTGTAGTCAGAGCAAGAAAGTCATCAGCATCAAAGCAAAACAATGCTAATTAGCCTCTCCCCTTCATAAGGGGGCAGGCTTCACAAAAAGTGACTCTGTTAGGATCACTGCAGGTTAGAATCTGATTTCAACAAATAAAGACAAGTGATAGGGTGTCATGGCTGGAGACATTAAAAGTAAATGCAACACAAAATGTG
The DNA here is from genome assembly GCA_004027295.1 of Dolichotis patagonum. NCBI lineage: Eukaryota > Metazoa > Chordata > Mammalia > Rodentia > Caviidae > Dolichotis > Dolichotis patagonum. The sequence continues at coordinate 23,033 of PVJX010003569.1, read as the reverse complement.
AATGAAATTGGTATTACTGCATTACTGTTGTATCACTGCTCAAATGTATTAGCAAAGTAAAAAGTGAAAGAGGCCAGTGTGTCTTTTTGAGACAGGGTCACTCTATGCAGTTCAGACCAGCCTTGAGCTCAGTTTGTAGCCCAGGCTGGCCTCAAACTTGCAGTGATCCTCCTGCCTCAGCCTCCCAAATTGCTGGGATTATAGGCATGTGCCACCATACCCAGCTTATAAAAGTAAACTTTTTTGTGTGTGCCAGGAATTGAACTCATGACATCACGCTTGCCAGGCAGGCACTATCATAAAGTAAACTTCTAAAGTATTTCAGATTTTAAGAAGATATATATATATACACAAGAGGAAGGAGGGTCTTGTGACCCAGGGTAAAATTTCGCAAGCCCACAAGACTCAAGTGCCAACTAACTTAGTGCTTGTGCAATAACAACAGCAAAGCTAACCATTTTATCTGTGACCATTGCCAAAAAGAAGAAAGGCATAGGCCCACTTCTTGTGGCAAAGAGTAACATGTTAACCAATGAGAGACACTGTTTTTAATCTGTATCACGAGGATGATTTTTGTTTAGACTGGAATTGTATGAGATGAGCAGAAATGGAGTCCTGACTGTCCTACATGACCCCAGGGGAGCTAAGAAAATGACCTTCTAGGTTGATATTGAGTCTGCGTGTGAGATTATAGCACTGATGTTAGTATTTGCAAAATTATGGAGGATCTGTGTTATAACCCTGGAAATACATGAGTCATGGATTTTTTTTTGTATAGATGAACTTGTAGACTGCTAAGTCCTTCTGAATTCTAAAATGAATTATTAACTAAAACACACGAGAGACCCAAGGAATAGACATAGTCATAACCCAATGATGCTATAAATTTAGAGTGAATTACAGGACTTCACTTATCAGCATGTAGGTAAAACTTATGTTTTTATTAAAATTGTGCATAAAGTTACCAACAGTGATAATGGCAAGTCATTACCATTGATAGAAGCCCATTGAAATTCTGTACCTGGTAGAGAAAAAACTCTGGTCCCAAGCACTTACTAACAGTTGAATAATTCTAAATTGGTTCTTTTAGGCTCTCAAGTATGAGAAATGGGGCCTAACCCTCATGGATCAAGTGGGTGAATAAAATACTCCATGTCCAAAACATGCTGGATATGACTTCCTAGGGGAGGTTGCCAGTAGACAGATTTTTCATTCTCATGCATCCAATTTTCCCTTCTAACCAGAGGGATCTTGGATGAGAGTGTTCTTTTCTACCTTGGTATAGAGAAAATTCTGCTAGTGTTCCATAGACCTGGGTGACAGGCAGCCTGCCTCATCCTAGGGATGTAAGTGAAAAAATACGATCTTGTGCTTTGAGAAGCTTACAGCCTAGTAGTGGCAAGCACATACATAGTAATAGGGAAGTTTGCTGAGTTCTGCATAGTAATAGTGGTTAACGTACATTACACACTTACCAGCTACCTACTAGGCCCTATTCTATGCTCTTCACATAATTTTAAGTTAGTGGTCCTAAAGGGGTAGTTCCAGGACCCACAGTATCAGTGTCCTTTGGGAACTTACTAGAAATGCAGATAGATTCTCTGGCTTTACCCCAGGCCCCTCAAAACCCAAACTCTGAGTAAGGACCCAGAAATTGGTTCACTAAGCTCTCAAAGAAGTTCTGATGATGCATGCTGCAGTGTGAGAATCACTATTTTAAGTTGTTTATTCCTTATAGCAACCTTGTGGTAATCTTTGTGGAGATTTTATTTCATGTATTTAAAGAGATGGAAATAGAGTGATAAAGAAGTTAGATAACTTGTCCTAGGACATAACTTGGAAGAGGTGAAGATGGGCTGTGAGTCCAAGCAGTGCAAACCTAGAGCTCTACCCTTAGCCACCACTCAAGGATGTATCCCAGGAAAAGAAGCAATGCACAAAGGAAGGAACTACTAGTTCTAGAAGGTGAACAGAGCTAAAAACATTTTTAAAGGAGAACTGCATTATTTTTCTTTTTACAAACAATGAGAATTAGCTATATGCAATGTATTATGTTAGACACCATGGAGATATATATATCTTTAAGGTTCTTATGAATTAGGGAAAATCTAAATCTAAAATGCTTTAGAAGCACAAAAAAGAAACTCTAAAGGGAGATTTTAGGATGTGAATGCACTTTCTCATAAAGGATGTGACAATTTAAATGTATGAGCGAAAGTAAATCTATGAGAGAATGTTGTGTGGACGATTCAGATGTTTAAGGAAACATATTGTACTCTTACTAGTATTTTTGTGTGTTTGTTACCAACTGTCAGTTTTGTGTACTCTAGATTTACCTAGATTATGATATAGATTAGAAGTTCCCAGTTTAAAAGGAATTAGTGAAATTGGTCTTTTTTTCATCTTGGAAGTATCTTATTGAGTTATGATTGACCTACAAAAAGTTGTACATATATCATGTATATCACTGATAATGTACACAAATTGTTATGTTTTGAAATAAGACTATGCATTTGAAATAATCACTGTAATCTGTGCCATGAATTTATTCATCACCTCTACAAGTTTTTTCCCATCTTTCTTTTTGTAATAAAAATGTAAGATCTCAACAAATTTTTAAGTGTGCTAGACAGTATATTCCTATGGCTTACCTTTTATAAACACAATTTTGACTAGTACCCCCCTCACCTTTTGTTTTAATCTAAAATCAAAATGATTTTTTTGCCGCCATTTTTTAATGTAACATTAGTGAAGATGGAAATATTCCTTAAACATCTCCGAAGGAAATAATCTTAAATTGCAATGGTAATTTTGGTTCAACATGAGAAGAGCTCTGGCAAGTGCTGAAATATGTTCTGGGGTGATTACAAAGCTTATCCTGCTCTGTAACTTTCATCACTTATACCAGGACCTGTGAACATTTTCTGTAAAGAGCTAGAGAGAATACTTTGGGCTTTGCTCTGCTTTCCTCTGCCACTTTAGCAGGAAAGTGGCTAGAATTGATATCTAAACTAATGACATCTGTGTTCCAATAAAACTTCACAAAATCAGGTGGCAGCTGACTTTAGTCTATGGGCTCCTAATCTAGATTCCAGATGTTTTCCCTTAGCAAGGACTGTGGAATGGGCGAGAGGATCCAAGAAGTCCTTTCTGGTGCTTGTGAGTCTTCCTTGAGTAACTGAGAAAAGCAAAACTAGCATTCTAATTTCTACTTTCACCGAAAGATTCTGTGTTATCACACTTACTGCTTTGTGGCTATCAAAAACGTATGACTGCTTAGACAAGAAATATCTAAAAGACTAATTTGTTTTAGTTGCTAACGAAAGATGGCTACTCCAAAGCTGCACTGTCACCAGGGCCTCACACGTGCTAGGCACTGAGCAACACACTTAGTCTTGGGTTAATTTCTTTTGCTCATTTCTAACATGAGTAATATGGGAAGGGAAAAAAGGACTTTTTACTCCCTTGAAGGCCCCACACAAAGTAAGTGTTTTTCACTATGATGAAATAACTGCTGTTTGAGTGAATCTTTAAATATTTGAAGCAAATGCCTAAGTTGTTCCCGTGCATAGCGGTCTATCTAGGCACTATCTATGCATGGTCACTTAAGGCAGGGTGGGGACTGATTGAGGCAGGGCAGAGGTGGCAGTGGATTTTGTAGATTTGAAGTGGTAATATGCTCTACCCATTGGCCTGAGAGTCAGTGGCTTCTCAGACATTATGCCCTTGAGAAATAACACCATTAGACAGTCAGCTCCCATTACATAGCACAGGAGGTCCTAAGCTTGCAGAAAGCATAAATCTCAACTGGGCTTTATGGGGCTGGTTGTGGAGAGAAGAGAAGGAGCTACAAATGGGGATGGGGGTTGGGGATTCTATTTCAGTATCATTTGGTAAAGGTAGTGTCTGCTAAGCTCCCCTGCAAAGTGAGTATGTTTTCTTCTGTACTTATGGGAAGATACCTTGACACTGTGTGAACATCTTGTATCACACACTTTTGCCCACTCATTTCAACATCCATTGATGATTCTTGTCTGCAACATTTACTACTGTGGTGTTTCTCTAATTGTGATTTGCTGTTTTTCTCTTTTTATTACATTTAGTAATTGGTATTATTCTGTGACGAAGGGCTGACCTTTCGTCCCCTCCCCCATTTGTTGCTTTATTCAGTTATTTACTTACAGTGGGCTCATGTATATTTATCCTACGAGCTGTAAGTAAATACGTTCATTATTTTGCTGCACACAGTGTTCAGATTTGGATGGTGGGAACTACTTTCTCTTGGCTGCTGTGGGAAAGGTACATGTTGGAATGCAGGTATATCTAGGGGGTTTTACGTTAATCAAAATAGAGAATTCCATGACATGGAAGCACAAGCAAGGTAAGCTTGCTTGTGATTGTGTTAGCCAGGGAAGCCCAACTTGCTAAATAAAACTATTCTCTTATTTGAAAACACATCCGAAAAGAAAGGTACTTTCCTAAGGACATAATGAAGTCAAAATGATGAAGCTTTGAGGTTTGTTTCTGTTGTACCTTTCACGTCTGTTTTCCCAGAAGCTTTGGGTTCTTGCTAATTTATTTATCTTTTTAAGGAGGCCAGATTGTGAAATGTTTGTAAATGTTCCTAGAACCCACTTTCCTCTCTCACTTTAGCTTTTACGTAGGGAAACATGTTTATACTAGAATGGAGCCCTTTGATAATGGGAAGTCAAAATTAAGTTTAATTCTGTAGATGTTAATGAAAGGGTGTACACTTTCAGAAGGTATGCAGGTCCTGTGCCTCGATGCCAGACACCGAGACACTTTGGCTTAGGGCTATGTCTAGGAAGGGATACACGGAAAACACATACCATAGGAGCAGGTGCAGGGTGGGATTTGCCGAACAGAAGCTCTTTGTTTCACACAAGTGCTTGGAGGCTCAGCTTAGACCCCAGAGCTGTTGATAAATATGACTGCACCCCCTTTCTTTGGCAGGCAGGTTTTGTACTGCAGGTGATACTTTAGGGATGCTCCCAGCCCCACAGCTGAAGTGGAGGAGGAGAGGATCACATTTTCTTTCTCAATCATTTATTTTTACAATTTTATTTAAACTTGGTGACACATTAAAATAACCTGGAAAACTTGAGAAAAAAAATGGCCCAGGGTTCACTCCTAGAAATTCTCATCCAGTGAGTCTAGGGTGGGACCTGGGTACTCATGTTGTTTATTTCTTTTCAGTTGCCCAGGTTCTGTTTACATGGAGGATTGAAAATTACTGGGTCTAGCCAGTACTATTTGTGATTTTTAAAATAAAATTAGATGCACTTGTTTGTCATGTTACTCTGAAATCATGTTCTATGTTAAAATATACATGTATGGTGCAACGACTAGGGACAGGCTCAGGTTACACTTGGGCAAATTTGTAACATCTTTAAGTCTAGTTTTGTCATTTGCGAGATAGAATTAATGGTAACACCTACCTCACAGTTTTCCAAGGATAGGTGATAACAATGCATAAAAAATACTTAGTATAGTTTCTAAAATATAATAGAAAATAACTGTTGTTATTTACTAGCATGTAGCATGTTAAAATAGAATGTTACTTTGGAATCAACCAATTTTTGTCTCAGTTCTTGCTTTAACTTTCCAGTCCTGGGACTTTTAGTAAAATATTTCATTTCTGTACCTCCGGCCTCTTATCTGTAAACATAGGGATAGATGGGTACAGTTCCTAAAATGGAGAGGTGCTTAAGACAAGGAGTTCCTCAGTAAGCCTTTCTGTCCCCTTCCTTTCATTCTACGTTCTCAACATATCACAGGGAAATACAGATATGCTGTAATTTCCAGAACACCATTGACTTTGGTGTGGCCGTGCTAGGTTGAGATGTTATTGTAAATGCTCTTTGTGGCTGTAACAGGCTGTTGTGGGCCTGTTCCTTGGATCCGTAAGGACATGGCTGTGGGTCCACTTTGCAACCAGAGTTCACACCCAGAGTTGTGGTTCCTTGCCCTTCCTCCTCCGCAGCTCTCCTTGCCAGTTTTCATGACAGTGAACTCCTGATCACCTTGTCATTCTCAAGCCTATGAACTGGCTGGGATTCTACCCTTTTAATCTTTATCAGGCTTTGGTTGAGATGTAAGTTTATCCTGGGGCTTAAGAAGGACCCTCTCTCCCAACTCTTAGAAATCTGCTGGACAGCTTAATAGGTCAGAGCCTACTGTTTCATTCTACAATCTCTTAACATTATGTGCCCACCAGTTACTTATGAAGCTTTTTAGATCCCTAGGTCTGTAAGAAATTCAGTGTACTTATTCCACTGTTTCACCTTCATATTCTACTTGATCACCCAGAATAGGAAAAGGGTCAGTGGCTGAAAGTTGTATCATGAAACAAATTCTTGCATTATTGGTGAATCTGGCAGTTCTTGTTGGTTCATGTTAGTAGCAGAGTATGTGATACTTCTGTGACAGTTGAAATGATTCAGTCTTTCTCCTTTATTTTTCCCACTTAGTAACCTAAGTAAGTGAATCTAAAGATAATATTAAGGGATCTCCTTTAAAAGCTAGTGAAACATGGGCCTTACTTCTGTTACCTTGTTCAGCAAGATACTGTTAGCAGCTCTGGAGTGAGTACCATGGTTGGTCCAGACCCAGCTTCATGGCCTATTATGGTTTAATTTTAAGGGACACACAACTTTAAAACCAAAAAAAGCTAATATACGGTTGCTAATCAGTTCTCTTTTTGAATTATCATTATTGTTTATGGAAATTCATTTGTGAATATTAAAGGGCTGCTAATAAATGTTTAAAATATGAAGTTAACCTAGAATCATTTGGAGAATCATTTTCCATGGTTCATTAAAATGGAAAGAAGAAATAAATTTGATTAAAATCTATTTCCATTCAAATATTAGTATTCTTCTCATTGGAATGTGTATGCCTTGCCAGGCAGGGGCTGTACCTCTGAGCTATATCCCCAGCCCCCAGGATGTACGTCTTTTATGAAAGAATCAATGCACCCGAATTAAGTAGTTCTAAGCAGTTGGAAATAAAGAGAAAAAAAGAAATCATCACCTCGTCTGCACATTGTTGTTATGTGATATTATGATGAGCCTGTTAGGAGAGGACACTTGGTTTTGATAAACCAGCCATCCAACATTATCAAGCATATTGATAAGACCATCAGGATGAAGAAATAATTTATGGCTTTAAGGTACAGTCTGTATTTTCTAACAAAGGATTTCTGTAAATTAGGGATACTTTCTTGGTCTTGTGTCTGTTTATGGAAGCTCCTACAGGGCCTGACCAGGAGCTCAGTAGTGCTTCATAAATATGAAATGAGTAGAAAGCAAATTACTACAGGCTTGGTAACACAATGCCTTGGATTCCTGAGAGGAGGAAACCAGGGGATTCAATGATGGGGTGAAAACAGCTGAAAAACAGTGTTGAAAGAAAGAATGCTAAGGGGAAGGGAGGATGCTTTTTCTAAGAGGTCCTTGTGGTGCTCTTGCAGGCAAAATGCAGGACAGTACCCCTGCCCTGGAGATAGTTTAGAGCCGCAAACTTGATCCATGGTGCGCCTCTCCTGAAATCAAATAACAGTTCTTTCCCAGTACCTGTTAAAAATGAGGTGCGGGGTGGGATAATCCCTGTTATTTTTTTCCTTAAATCTGTTGTCCATGCTGTTTTTGGTCAATACTGAAAATGGTCTGTTCAGAAGTTACAGAGTTAGGAGAGTTATTTTAAGAGGTCAGTACTTTACTGAGATCCACAGAGAGGGTTGTGGGTTCCTCTGAGGAGGGAACTATCCTAGAGTATTAATGAACTGCAGCTCTCTTGGGGCCAGTGATGACAGGGTTTCATGGAGTTTGACTACAGATCTAGGAATTGTGTCCTATAAAAGACAAGTCTTACTATTTTGCCTTCCTCCATTCCCTAGGGGGCAGGAGCTTATCTAACAGTGTTATCTATTCTATAGAAGGATCCCATTGCTTTATCTGCTCACCTTACCAGTCTTTTGAAACTAGCCCTCTGTGGGGGAAGTTTCTGTTAAGTGGGATTGTGTGAGTGTAACACTAGTGTGGAGATTGTAGATTTAGGGTGGCAGTGGAGAGAAAGACAAGTAGTTTGTTTTCTTTTGTGAAAATGGCTCTGCCCAGTTTTTTAGAATTTGTTTCTATCCAATAGCTTTCTTTCCCTTGAACTAGATCATGTGAAGTATTTACTTTGGGGTAGAGGGAGGCTGTTTGTTTGTTTGTTATAGCTGAATTTGGTGTTTAGATGAGTAATAGAGATTGTTGATTCTGGTCTACCATATTGATTTTTAAAATTCTTCCTGTTTAAAAAAAATAATTTATTATAGTGATTGACCTCCATATTATCAGTCATGCACATAGCAAGTTTTAAGTGGCTCAGTATTTTAATAAGGGAATGCACTACATAGTCTTGGATGCCAGAAGTCCAGGAGGGGCCAACTAGGAGTGTGTCTAGACTAGCAAAGAAGGATGGGATTTAAAAAATGGGCTGCCTGCCTTATGAAATTTATTTTCTTTGAATAAGTTGGCAAATGTTTAACAGAATATCCATTGACATTTCTGGATAAAAAATTGATACAAAATGAGTAGTGTAACTGCTATATGGAATGAAGATGAGGTACAATGAAAATTCTCTTTTTTTAGGCCAAACTTGGTAAAAGGTTCAGAAGCTGGAAGCCATGACTGGTAGGGTATGTTTTGTAAATTTAGCAATTATTTGAAGAAGTGGAGACAGTAGGCTAAAAACGGATCTCAAAAGACAGCAAGGCTTGGAAAGGAAGTGTAAAGAGCTTTTAAACATAGGTTGAAAGTTCAGTAAGTGTTAGTTTCTCTGTTCTTTTTCCAGTACTGCAATGGGAAGTGACAATAGTTTTCCATTGTGCTTAAGGCACATGTGGGTGATGGTGCTGCTTACTAGATTATTGGGTAGGAAAAATTAGCTCCCACAATCCAAACCATTCAGTAAGTACATAATTGCAGTATAATTGCTAAATAGATGAATATAAAAGAAATATCTCTATACAGGGTTGTGTACTATCTGCTGTGAAAGCAGAGCAATAGATGGTACAAGCACTGACTAAAGGAATGTATGGGTTCCTTCAGGTGAATGCACACACAGACAAATGGGCACTGCTACAAGGATAACACCAAAATCAGGAGCTCCAAACAGTAACAAGCCCTTGTGGCAGGAGCTTCACCCAGGAGGTGACTGCACAAATCTGGGCTCTGAGTGGCATTCAGTGAAGTGTCAAGGAAATAGAAGGTTTCCAGATGGAGAACGGTGTGACCCAACGCAAGGATATCAGTGGCAGGCTCTTCTTTTTTATTTATTTATTTTTATTTTAAAGAGAATAAAACAAAAGAGGACAGAACAAAGCAGATCAGAACAGAACAACATAAGCAACACAGCACTTTACAACAAGACAACCGGATACTAACAGTAGCTACCATAATGTCTCTTTCTTTGTAATAGTTGAGCGCATGGCTTCAAATACAATAATATCAAACATAACAAAATATTATAAAACTATTCAAGAGAATGAAAGAATTATAGGGTATTCTGAACCAAATAACAGAAAATGATCAATGGCTACTATAATATCTCATTTTCCATTAAAAAATTTGTTTATACTATCACACATATTAAAATCCCAGTAAGATATAACATGATAGAACCAATGGTAATAGAAGAATAAAAGCATGGTAGGACTTCGAAGCAAGACGATATTAAATCAGCAATGGCTGCCATAATGTTTCTTCAAAATAGCTGTTCATACCATCACACATAATAAAATCAAACAAAACAGAATGAAACCATTGCAACTGATAAATGAAAACATTAAAAGGCTTCAAAGCAATGTAATGAGGTATCATGATTACCATAAAATCTTAGGTACTCTTACCATTTCTTACACTAGGGAGACTATATGGTGTTTATACACGTGAATTTGGTTTATTTCGCTTATGAGTATGGATTCAAGTTGCATCCATTTATTTATAAATATTTCAATGTGATCATTCTTTATAGCTGAGTAGTACTCCATTGTATAAAAATACCACAACTTTTTAATCCATTCCTCAGTTGATGGGCACTTAGGTTGTTTCCAAGATCTGGCTATTACAAATTGTGCTGCTATAAACATGGGTGCACATCTATCACTGTGCTGTGATGTTTTCAGTTCTTCTGGGAATATGCCTAGAAGTGGAATAGCTGGGTCAAATGGGACTTCCAAACCCAGCTTTTTGAGGAACCTTCAGACTGACCTCCACAGTGGGTGCACCAGTCTACACTCCCACCAACAGTGCAGTAGAGTTCCTTTTTCCTCGCAGCCTCTCCAGCATTTGTTGTTGGTAGTTTTTTTTTTTTTTTTTTTTTTTAAATCCTGGCCATTCTTTCTGGAGTGAGATGGAATCTCAGTGTGGTTTTAATTTGCATTTCTCTAATAACTAATGATGATGAACATTTTTTCATGTATTTATTTGAGTGGCAGGCTCTTCTAACAAATAGATTTTGCTCAGTCAGAAGAGTCTTGTAGGGCGCAGGAGAGAGAATAGTAAAAACCCATTGGAGGTAGACCATAGTGGGGCTAGGGAGCTAGAATTGTCTCACGTAAATGATAAGGCATCTGTTCTAAGCAGAAAAAGAAGTTTCAGGAGACCTGCTTAGTTGAGATTGGCAGATGGCACAGAGAATGTGGTTTGGGTGCAGGGACATCCACTGAGAAGCTGAAGCAGCAGTTGAGGTAGATATCAGGGCTGGGTGAGAGTGGTGAAAGTGGAAAAGGAAAGGAGAAGTGGAATCCAAATCACATAAAGTATCAAGCACATAAAGTGTCAATCCTAGTCTTTCCATTGTGTTTTCATTGGTTGCACTCTGTAGGTTGGGAGCTGTTCAAGTGGAATGTCTAGTCTTGGTGTATGAATGTTGACCAGATAATTGTCCTCAGTGAGAAGGAGGCTAATGTGTTCAGCCCATGACTCAAGACTTCAAGTCATTTTTCTGCATGGACACACCAAACACCTGCTACTGTTGTGTATGTGTGCTCTTTGGGTACAAAGGTTTCTGTTTGATTCTGATTTCCTTTTTTTTTTTTAATAGACACTGTCAAGAAGAATTTCCAATCCATACCTTGAGCATACTCCTTCCCAGGTATGATTTATTTTTTCTCTGTCTCTCTTACTGTATTTTCTCTAATCCTGGTACAGAATTAATTCTCTAGCTATAGCTTTTGCCTCTGCTCCTGACCTTATGGGGCTTCCCAGGATTGCTGCAGTGCTCACACCGTTTCACCTACCAGGGATGACACAACCAAGATGTTCGGGATGTTTTGGTTGTTGTATTGTCATTCATGAGGTATGAATATATATATATATATATATATATATATATATATATATATATATATATTTTCCCATTTCCACAGCTTTCATATGAGTGTGTTGTCAGTATGGCAGAGTATTATTCAATTTTCCTTATTGATAGAAACATTATATTTTACAGATAGTGGGTAGCTTACACTAAAAGCTTTGTGTGAGAGGAGTTGTATATTTACAATTGTTTATTAGAGGACTGTCCCCTTTACTGGTAAGAAAACATGAGTACGTCTACATTGTATTGCAGTAAAAAATCATCAACAGACATTTGTGTTCTTTAGGATAATGTGAGACTGAGATTTCTGAAGGCAAGGACCCTCTTACGATGTTCCCCAGTGTGTCCCCAGCATCTAGAAAAAACCTGGCACATGGTAACTGCTCATTAAATGCCTCTTGAATGACTTGAGTGCATCTTGAAGGGTTTTAGGACTAGTTAGATGTCAGCTGACTTACACCTCTTCCCTTGTAAGGCTTCCTGTCATCTGGCTTGTTCAAGCTTTGATTTTTAAAAAAGTAGGTTTTAGCATGTTAAAAATAAGTCATTTCCTGCCATGTGTGGTGTGGTGCACACCTGGAATCCCAGAACTCAGGAGACTGAGGCAGGAGGATCACTGTGAGTTTGAGGCTAGGTTGGGCTGCAAAGTGAGTTCAAGGCCAGCCTCAACTGCATCATGAAACCCTGTCTAAAAAAGACCAAAAAACAAGGAGGGGGAGATAAAAAAATAAATCATTTCCTGCCCTTTTACTTTCTCATCATGTTGTATTTAGGTGTCAACGTCAGGACAATTAAAAAAGTATAAAGTTGGGGTTGACATGTTCCCTGTCAAATCGTATATATTATCAATGTGTTTTCTCTGAATAAAGATAGCCAAGAAGCAGGGGAATAGCACGGGGTAGAGCACTTGTCTAGCGTTCATGAGACCCTGGATTCAAACCCCAGCAGTGCAAAACAAAACAACTCAATATATACTGATTTTTACAAGTGTTTATCTTTTGGAGACTACTCATTTTAGTTTATTTTTGCTCACTCTTTATTTAACCTCCTTTGCTTATGAGATATCACTGTGCTTTGGAGGAAAATGCAGGTAGAAGGCGGCAGTTTTATACAAAAGGACCTAGACTTCTCTAATGCTAAGGAGTAGTCTACTTCATCCTTTAAGAATCAAGAAACTCATATGGGAGAATTAGAAGATTAAAAAAAGAAGTTTAATGAAATTTTTATCTGATAGATGGAATCTTGTAGTACTATGGATGCAACTAAATAGCATGGAATTAACTATGAGCTTAGCAGGCAGTTAAGCAAAGCTGTAGAGCAGATCAGCCGGCTGTCAAATGTGTCATAGTTCAAGATATTCACTAAAGAGGGAAACAATTATTTTCACATTTCCCAAGACTTTTATATGAATACATTATCAATATGGCAGAATTAGTATACAGTGTAAATACTCTTCCGATTGCTACAGTGATAGAAACATTGTATTCTTTTTTTTGAAACAAGGTTTCACTATGTAGTACAAGCTGGCCCTGAGTTCACTATGTAGCTCAGGTTGGCCTTAAACTCATGGCAAATCTTCCTGCCTCAGTCTCCCAAGTGCTGGTATTACAGGTGTACACCACCATGCCTAGCAAAAATTGATATAGATTTTGGGGGGAGGGGTTGAGATAAGGTCTTGCTCTGTAGTCCAGAATGTCCTTGAACTCACAGTAATCCTCCTGCCTCAGCATTGCAAACACTGGGATTATAGGCATGCTGTATTTTTTTTAAAGATAGTAAATCCTAACAAAATAAAACAGAATAAAGCCAATCAAAACAAAGCAGTGAAATTGGTACAGAACTTCAAAGCAGGACAATAGGAAATCAACAGTGGCTACCATAGTATATCCTGTTATCTTCACAGTAGTTGTCCATTCCACCAGACATAGCAAAATGAAACCAAACCAAGAAGAATAAAATGAATCAAAACAGAACATGGAATAAAGCAAAACAATAAATCAAAACAAAACAAAACAGTGAGAACAATATTGGATTTCAAAAACAGGTCAGAAGAAAATCCCCATATTTGCTATATTGCATACTGTTATCCTCCCAATAGATGCTCAGACCCTGCCCTCAGGCCTGCAAAGCCAACCAATTGATACAAGCATTCAGTTGCTTTTTGAACCTCAGTTGCTGTCAACTCAGCCTGTCTTCTGAACCAGCTGGCTGCCCTCAGAGGGGTGGGATTGGGGGGCTGTCTTGATTCTCAACCCTCATGCCAGTAGGCTCACAGGAAGCGCTGAGTTTTCTCTTCCTGGGCCCCACATGGCTTGCACGGCTTACCAGAAGGGCTAATTGGCTTCTTCTCCTTGCTGGGCTCCTCCCAGCCCCAGTACACCTTCTGCCAATTCATGGGAGGCACTATCCGGCTTCACTGTATTTTTAAAATAGTCAAGATTTTACAATGAAAACTTTGTGTTTTAAAAGATTATTTATAATTGTAGGTAAGTAAAGCACTTTAGCATTTGGAAAATAATCATTATAGCTTAATAGCCTAAGTGTACCAGTACTAAAATAAAATAAGGTCATGATAGATCTGTAATTACATGGGCTAAAATGCATCTCAGGCTTAGGGATTTGGTCATGATTTTTTGTATATAGCATGACATCAAGAGCTCCCAAATTGTCATGTTACTGTTCTACATTTACAGTGTTCTACATTTACGTCTGTCTTTTCTGTTTAGATTTATGGAGAGAATTCTTCTTGTGCAGGAAGAGCATTGAGGAATATTATTATCGTTCAGGCAGCTGACCTGGTAAAGGACAGAGTGAACCTCAAGGGGTTTTACAGGTAACGCAGTTTCCCAACATCTTGTCAGAAACCCTCTGTCAGGGGAAAGAAAAAGACTGTGTTAAAATCGTGACCTTGATCAGAGAGAGGTAGACCATCTTGGTAGTGCAGTGGAAGGGTCTGGCGTGTGTCTGTTGGGGGTTCTGGGGTGACTTTTCTTTTGTTCAGTTTACTACATGTTGGGGACCTCTGGTTCTGAAGTTAGGGTATGGAGTCCTCAACCACAAGTGTGGCTTCTGCTCTGCTTTCCCCTGAGATGTGATATTTTACAATGTAATGTTTTCCTGGTGTGTGCTGCACCGGCAACTTCCAGAACTATAGGTCTTCTCTTAAGGGCCTTTACAAAAATTTTGTGAGGACGTTTAGGGAGTCCTGCAGTGAGAGGGACACCTTCTTGGTGCGTCATAGCATAGGGAGAGGCAAGTTGGTGGAGGACAACAGTTGGCTGCCTGGGATAGTAAAGAAAGCAGAGATGCGTTACAGTAAATGCGTGAGTTCCTAGCCAGTTCTAAAGCACAGATGGGACTAATAGTGGTTAATTAGAAAGTCTGAAGTACTGTTTCATTTTTTGGAACAGTTTAAAGAAAAACCAAGTCTGAGTGTGGTGATGTGTTCGTATAATCCCAGTGCTCAGGAGGCTGAGGCAGGAGGATTGCTGTGAGTTGAGTTCTAGCCTAAACTACATAGCGAGACTCTTTACAAAGAAAAAAAGAAAGAAAGAAAAAAGTGAGCTATTAACTTTTTTCCAAGATATTAAGCTACACTAAAAAAATTTATAAAATGAAACAAAGGAGAAAAACATTATCATTTATTATCACTCTGCTTTTTTTTTAAAACAATGCCATTGTAGTAACATAAAGATTAGGACTAGTACTCAAAATAGATGGCACTAAAGAATTGGAAATATTCTCAGAAAAAAGGATGTTCCTTAATTAAATTCAGCTTGAAAAGTTTATTATAATATTTGTTTTCTCCATTGACCAAAAATGGAAAATTTTGCATTACAGCCTGGACTTTTGGAGTAAAAAGACTGAGACTACCTTTGTGTTAAGGCATAATTAGTTTACAGTACAATTCACAAATCCTAAGTGTATATGACTTGATGAATTTTTATTTATAACACACCTGTATCACCATTATTTCTGTAATCATTATCATGACATAGACAATTTTCATCCCCTAGAAATTTCTTTCATACCTCTTAACAGTTGATAACATCTCTTGTGAGAAGTATTTTTTAACATCAAAAGCTAAGTAGAATTTGTATCCTTTTTTAAAAAAAATTTTTTAAAAGACATTTGATTTTGTATGTGATGCAGAGGTAAAGGGAACTCAGTTGATGAGAGAAGTACATTGAATCAAAGAGCAAAACTACAGAAATTGGTTTCAGAGCAATTATGTGGCAGCCACATCCTCTTGGGCAGGTGGGCTATAGTGCAGAACTAGCCTTCAGTCTTTTCTAGGACTAAAGAAATAGAAAAATCCTTGTTCCAAGGCTCATCTAATCTTTGCTGTCAGATGAAGGGCCCTATTTATCTCCACCCTCGCTGACCTTTCTTGCTCCTCACGTGCATGACGATGCTGACTGCAAGGAAGATGAGCCCCAGCACGAAACCCCCGACTCCAGTCAGCTTCTTGTTCCATGAAGAATCAGACTGAGCATTGCACTCCACAGTGACAGGGCTATCCCGGCTGGGGTGCTCCACGTGGCAGGGGTAGACGTCTCCTTGCTAGGGGGTCATTTCCAGCATCACTAGGATCTGGAAAGTCCAGTCTCCATTATGGTTCAGGTCGGTGGACTCGATTCCAGCTGTTTCTTTCTGTCCATTCAGGAACTCTTGGACCTCAATGTCGCCTGGATAGAAATCTGTCACATGACAGATGAGCTGGTTGTGGTGCTGCAGGGTGCCTTTCTGGGCAGGGGACACATGTACTTTGGGTTGGACTGCTCCAGAGTCCACCCGACCGGGTCCTCACTGCAGCCTACAGGGCCGGGAATAGAATTTGTATTTTTTTTTTTTAAATTTTAAAAGGGAGTAAAATTAAACACAACAAAACAGAACAGAACGGGACATAAGCATAAATTTCAAAGCTAGACAACCAGAGATCTTCACTATCTGTCATATTGTCTCTTGTTTTCTTCCAAATGGTTGTCCTTATCTTTGCATATGGGGAGCTCATACTAAATAACATAGCCAATCTTTTCACAAGATGTGTAGTTCACTGGCTCCCACTTGCTAAGCAGGGGGAAGGGGAGGGGAAACACGGGATGGGGGACAAGACGACATGAGATATCTGATTCTCAGCCCACACGCCGGCAGGATCACAGCTGCCCCTCAGAGAGGGGAGGAGTTCCTTGTTCTTCCAGCACCCTGAATCAACAGCTGCCCCTCAGAGAGGGGAGGAGTTCCTTGTTCTCCCAGCACCCTGAATCAACTGCACGGTGCAGGTCCCAATGCGCCAGGGTCTCTCTCCTTTGGGCTGCTGAAAGTCTGCCACACTATCAGCTGTCCCCCAGATTGGGGGCACCCCAAGTCAACCACATGGTGCAGGTCCCGATGCGCCAGAGTCTGTCTCCTTCGGGCCACCAAAAGTCTGCCACACTCACAGCTGCCCCCCAGAAAGGTAAAGAGCTCCTTGTTCTCCCGGCACCCCGAGTCAACTGCATGGTGCAAGTCCCGAGGTGCCAAGGTCTCTCCCCTGCAGGCCCCCTAAAGTCCGCCATACTCACCTGCTATTTCTTTCTGATGAACTGACCATTCCATTTCCAAAGTTCTGAAATGGCTAACAGACCACAGAAAGAATTCTCTTTAGGCTCCTGTTTGAAACCAGCAGCTACAGCAATCTGCTGGCCTTGATTCAGGGCCACTAGAATTTGTTATCTTAAGAGCCATTAATTAAGCAAATACAAAGTATGGGGAAGAGCCACAATAATTTAACATTTTAAGATTTTATATTTACTTAATTAATTGCACACGCCTTTTCAGCAGTTTTAAAAAAATGTCACAGATTAGACATTATAAGTCTGTCTACAGAAAATGCTCCAATACCCACTTACCCCTCCATTAGGGATTAACAACCCTGGTCTAAGAACCATGGGGACAGAGCCTGGGCCGAGTGGGAGGGGCTTGTTGGTGAGACAACTTTAGAGTCCTTTTCTTTTCTTTTCTTTTCTTTTCTTAAAATAGATGATAGTATCAACTTTCAACACACCTGAATATTTTAAAAACTAAAATAATATGTGTAAGTCTTTGGGTCTAGTTGTGAGCAAGTTTATAGGATTCATTTTAATCACTACATAAGGCTACGGTAAGGTCCATCATTATTCTTAGTTTTTTTTGTTTGTTTGTTTATTGTGGTCTCCATGGATATTGTGAGCTGTACATTAATCAGGGGCATGGACAAAAGACCACCTAAGATCAGAGTGAGAACATATTTATCATTCAGTGGGAACAACGTGAGGAGAGTGTACGTTTTGCCTTATCAGGACGCAACTACTTTTCTAATCTTTGTTGTGGGTTAAAAATGAAGAACTAATTGGTTGTCTAGGATGGATCATTTTATTTGTCTTGTAGTAAATTGAGGTAAAGTATTCCCCAGATGCCACATGAGAATTCACTTTCAAAACTGAATGCTTATCTGTTCATTTGGTACTATAAGAAGTCACACTGGTTTGAGGCTTCATTTGTTTTGTACAAAACAGTCACTAAATACCACCACCCTATCAATGTTTGATGCTAGTGTCTGCATTACCTTGAATTAATTGCTAGCATTATAATGAGAGACAGGAGGTGGCCAAGAATAAACAAGTTTTCCACTCCAAAGACTGGTAAACTTCACATTTTGTTAGAGCTGTCACATGGGCTTTGTAGTTCATACCTCCATATCATAGTGCTCTACCGAGTACTGCAGCGTAGTTAGATCTGCATGTACTCACAATAGATTCTGAAAATATTCCATAGGTCAGAACTGCAGTTGGTATTTAAATTGCTCTGTTCTAGCCAACTCTGTTTTCTTCCTTACTGCTCATCGCTTGTCAGGTGCATGTAGATATTTTAACTGGATTGTTGCAGGTCTGGTCAGCAAGTCCAGGGACCAGGAGTTTAATGTTTGCTTTAGTGATATTAATGATACTGTTTCTCATTACACTAATGTTTCCCCTGGTGCAGATGGATGATTGAAAGTGATTTAAAACATAACTTGATAATATTAGAGAGGAGTGGCACTGGATCATGTGTAACTGAAAGAACAGCTCATCTGAGATTAGACCCTGTTATTCATTAAGGTTGTCATGGCAATACTGAGTACTAGCCTATTGGTTCAAAGTCCTTGCTCCTGCCCCCTATAAAAAAAATGACAAGGCAGAGTGGGAAGATTAGGACTCTGTGGGCCCCAGTATCCCCTGAGGAACCTCAGGTCTCACACAGCCTTGCTGCATCAGTCTATATTTTAACAGTACCCTAAGGTGACTCCTCAGCCTGATTTTGAGAATCCTTGGTCTGTGAAACCTCTTGCCCATGTTTCCACATAGCCACCCTTTGCAGCTTGGTAGTTTGGTGTGTTTAGTAACTTTTATATCATATGCTTTCATATTTCAGGTGATATCAGGCATCCAGAGCAGGTGTAGGAGTTGCAATGTTTTGAGAATATGAATTAAATTGTTATAGAATTTAATCTGTAGGATAACACTGCTTTCAATGCCTAAGGCTGCTGGCTAATTAAGAGGTGTTGAGGAATTAGTTAATTAATACTTTGAATCTTTAACATGAAAGGTGTCCTATAGAATTATAGAAGTTAACATTGATTGTTTGGTTTTTAATTACCTGTTTTGTTGCCATCTATTTTATTTTGTTTAAAAACATTAATCTATTTGTCACTGTTTCAGTTGTCTAAATGCTAACCTCCAGGAGAATAGATCTGAAATTGGTTTATCTTAGAGCATCTTTAAAGCAATGATATTTTACCAGAAAAAATGCTTTATTAAAAGCATTTGAATATTTGATCAAATATCACAGCAGAAAGGTCCACTATCACATTTTCTCTTACCCCCGAAAATCTAACACCTCATGGCAACTCTTCATATTATCCATTACTGTGTAATTTCAAAGTATTCATGATTGTACCAATTACAAGAGATAGATACAAACAAATACTGACATCCTTCAATGCTGACTATGGAGTCAAGATGGCCATTATATAGCATTGGTTTTTTTAGCACACGTTAGTGACCTTTTTTATAAGAGAAGGTAGAATACAATGACATTTCTGCAAACAAAAAAATGTATATGAGAATGTTTTCTTTTGTTTTTCCTTTGAAGCCAACACAGATGGGAAAGTAGGTATGAAGATACTACTTGTAATATCCAGATCATGGCATCAGAATTATGTATTTTAAGACATATTACAGAGATACTTTGTGTGTATACATGTTTAGTAGGATCCAGCATTCACATCTAGATTTTATTCGTTTATAGTCTGCTTAACTAGATTGCCTCAGATTATATTAAAAAGACAAAGAATCAAATTTGTTGTTCTTTGAGACAAATTTTAGGGTTTAATCTCTGAAGACTGGTCAACGAAACTTCATATTGCTTTGAATTTTGGGGGTTTTTTTATTTGTTTTTGCTTTTGTTTTAGGTTTTTGGTTTTTTGATACAGAATCTCACTATGTAGTCCATGCTGACCTTGAACTCACAGTGATCCTCCTGCCTCAGCCTCCCAAGTGCTGGGACTATAGGAGTGTGCCACTATGCCCAGCAAATGCTTCCAGTTTTGTCTACTTTGAATTGTTTTACTCCCAAAGGAACTAGATAAAAATATATAAATGGTTGAACCAAAATTTATAACCATCAACTAGTTGTATGTGACTTGCCAAGGCAGAAACATTATATATTTGATGTGGGGAGGGAGGTACCGGGGATCAAACTCACGATCTAATGCTTACCAGACAGGTGCTTGAGCCGCTGAGGTAAATCCCTGGCCTGGCAGAAACATTATACAAAAGACTGCTAAATGTTTTCCTTCCTTCATTCAAACAAATTACAGTTTGAGAACTCACTGTGGGGCCTGAATTGTTCTAATAGTTATGCAAAGTTCCTGCTTTCCTAAAAAATTATTTTCTAGTGGCATAAATGAATAGTGTTCATTTGGAAAGATATATGAGTACTACCGGTTAGGTGGTGAGAATTTTATTCCTAATTTTTCCCAAGGAAGTGATAGAGGAACATTAATTTAAAAGGCAAATAAGCAGTTATGACATTTATTCTTGGACTCATTTAAAAATACAAGCACACGAAAGGAGAGGTATATAATGTCAATTTTTTTGGCAAATGTGGCAGCAGGTTCTTATTGTGAATGGTTTTATTTTTGTCCAGGAGAAGCTGCGTTGGGTCAGAACTTGTCGACTGGCTTCTAGAGCACTGTCCTTTTGTCCCGTGCAGAGCTATGGCCATAGGAGTCTGGCAGCTCCTTTTGGATATGGGGATTATGTCATCGGGTTAGTATTGTGTGTTGTAAAGATACAGTATCATTATTTTTTAAAGCTATTATGCCAAAATATACTTGGTTTTCTAGGAGGTATTATAAACTGGGTGGAGATTCCTTTTTGAGGGTAAATGTTTGCATTCTTTCTTATGTTCTAAGTAAAAAACAACAGGTCTTCTTTGGAGTCACTTATTTCTTACATGTTTTGAAAAAATAATTAGGTGCTTGTTGATTTATAGATTAAGACCTATTCTTTCCCTTACTCTCCCTCCCTTTTCTCCTTAAATATGCTCATAAACTTTTTTTAATCAGTGACATCTTTAGTTGCTCTACATGTATATTTATCTTCCTACACTTAGAGTAATCTTCAGAAGCTGCTTTTATGAGTGGGATGTGTATGCCATTTTAATTGAACCAGTAATCATGAACACTTAGAGATGTGACCTATGAAGGTTAGCTGTTTAAATAGGACAGAAAATAGATGTTAACTGGAAACTAAAATAGATGGCAATATCTCTTTCCTTAGCTGAGCCCAGGGAATTGAAGGATTAGAAGCCAAGCAATCTGGTTTCTTTATTTAGCGCAATCTCACAGGTGCTGGTTGCTTATGGAGAAGCCTCCTTCCTATCATTATGAATATTGAGGATGTAACCTAGTGCCATGGTGAAAGAATGATACAGATGAGAATGTGGTTGTAATCTTCTTAGACAGTAATACCTAGCTTCTAATACTGTTATTTAGAAATTCAGTTAGCTACTTTTGAGGAACGGAGATATTATTAGCTTATTTGCTATGTTCAGGCTTTTGGTTAGCAGTGTTTTATGCTAATGCTTTTTGGAAAAATCTTCAACTGTTGATTCCTTTGAAATAGGGTTTTCAAACCTTAGCAGCATTGACATTTTTGGTGGAACAACTCCTTGTTGCAGGGGTCTGTCCTGTACATTACAGGATTTTTAGTGGCACCTCTTTTTTCTACCTTGTGGATGTCAGTGTGTCTACACACATGCACACACTTGCGTGCAGACACACACACACATACCAGTTAGGCCTCTCCATGTCACCAACTATGCCTTCAGGGGGACACAGTCCCCCTGAAGTTGAAAACCACTACTTGCTATCATGTTGTATTTGTATATTACCAAACAAATTAAATATATTAGTTTGCTTTGAGACACTAAAAAACACTTCTTACTATTTTTGAATTGACAATGATTTCATTGGCATTTATCTGTGCAGCAAGAAAATTATAAAATGTGTGTGAATATACTAGCCAAAGTTTCAAGTACTAAGAATAGACTGGCCGGTAAAGCCTTTTAAATTCAATGAGATTGTGAACGTAAGTGAGGTTAGAGTGTGTAATTATAGCTTTACTTCTGGCTGCTCATTTATAATTATTAGCACTTCCAGTATATTTGATTGTTTGATGACTCTCTAAATAATATGTTTAATAATAACCCACACCTTTTTGTTGTTTCTGTCAAACAGTGGACCAGCATCTCTACTTTCAAGATAATTATGTTTTCTATCAGTTTTCATCTGATGAATGTAGCTACTTGTACTGTGAATTTGAAAGAGAAGAAGAATGGCAAAATGGTGTCAAACTTCTGCTGCAGCTTGTGCCTCTCATTCCTGCCAGAGCTGGCATCTGTGAACTGTAAGTAGTTGCTGTCTGGGCGTTGGTAGATTATTCTGACTTAGAGAAGATGTCCTGTGTCAGGCGACCGTTGTTCTACTGCCTTGTCCAAGAGGTAGATGGGCTGTTCCCAGTTTTTACATGCATGTTCAGAAAGGTAAAATATGCATGTGAAAATTAAATCTAGCTCCTAAATGGCTGAACTGGTTTACAAATCTCAAACACCCATGTTTCATCAGCTGTATCACACTGCTTCTAATATTCCATAGCTATACAAGTAGATGATCTAAATAGGGATAAACATGATTGGGCTTACGGTGGAATGAAATAATAACTTACATCTTATCCACTATCCAAGTCGTGACTGTGCTAAGGAAGATACAACAGCCCTTTCTGAAAATAATCTAGAAGCAACATTTGGCAAATTAAAACATGTGAATCATTATCACATGAAGATATTGACTCACTATAAGATTAAAATTAATTATAGGAGACTTGGGAAGAGGTCTTGAGTCATCATAAAGAGATTCTGACATGCTTTTACTTATTGATGTTGATAGTGGCATTTTTTTTTGTTTTTTGGGGTTTTTTTTTGTTTGTTTGTTTGTTTTTTGGTGCCAGGGATTAAACTCACAACCTTGCGTTGGCCTTACTTAGGCCGCTGAGCTAAATCCCCAGCCTTTTTTTTTTTTTTTTTTTTTT